>KZ819198.1:8820-248065 GCA_003144125.1 Testicularia cyperi
TATGCAGTGTATACAAGCTGGTGCAGCAGGCCGGACTGCAGTCTACCAGCAGCAGAACTTCATGCGTCTGTACTTAATATTTTTGTAGTTGCCGCGATCAGTTTGTAGTTGCCGCTATGTCTGTTGTAATTACTGCTGGTTTTGAATACAAATGGCAGTTTGCCAGGCACGTGTGGATCTGGCAGACATAGCCCGCACAACACTTGGAACCCATAATCAGCATGCGGGGAAACCCGCGCCAACCCGCGGTGCGCGCGCGGGTCCCCCGTTGCCATCTACCCCTGTCCCTCCTGTAGACCTCCTTCCTGGAGGTTGTCGAATGTATTACCTAGCTATCTCACCTCATGGGAGTGTAGCTCAATACTAGTAGACCATTCCCATTCCCTGACATGGTGTGTGCACCTCTCAAGCAAGCCCCCTCCCTGCTCCAGGCCACAGCCCCTATGCTGTGGTACTAAGACCCCTGGGGCCATCCTAACATTGGGTTGATTGCTGTGTTCTGTAAAGGTGCAACAGCATGTGCACAAGTACTATATAAGCCCCAGCTAGTAGTAGTAGTGTGTGTAAACCTGATGTTTCAGCTGTGACCTTGTACTGTATTATGCATGCTCTCTTTGAGGGCAGAATTATATATATTGTTCAACTGGCTACACAGCTAATACAAGTAGTTAGATCTGTTGACGGAAAGGCTCGGAAGACGGGACAGTGGAGGCGGCGGGACTTCGTACTTTTGGCAACCTGCTTCGCACCACATCCTTCTCGACGCGGTCCAGCTTCCGCTATTGATCGCCCACAGCCTCTCACGGCAACGACGGGGAGGACTCTATCTGCTCTTGGCTGAATTCAAGCGATGCCAAAAGGGACGAGACCTCATGGCGGCCGTTTCCTTGTCTGCGCTGCAACGAGATGTTTGCACACGGCACCAAGGACAGGGGTACCGGCGACCACGCTTTCGCAGCTCAGTCCGAGTCAAACATCACGGCTTCAGGCGACGAGTATAGGAATCTCATACAATGTGCGGCACTTCTCTGTGCCATCGTCGATCGTCTCAGCCGTCCAGCCTGCATCGACAGGCCCGGCGTCGGCTGCGTACCACGGCGCATTCCCTTCCCGAAGCCATTCTTGCGGCCAGCTCAGTACTGCCGATGTCGACCGCGATGTGATCCTCAATGGCTGGCTCTCTTCGGCGCGCACAATCTCCAAGCACCTAGGGTTCTTCACAATATTCGATCATACCGGATCCGTGCAGCTCCAAGTACGTTCAGGGCCGAATGATGACACTGCCCAGTCGTCGTCTCCTTCTCGCAGCAAGGACATCCAGAGCAAAGACGTCCCTTTACTCGACTCTCTCAACTCGATGCCTCTTCAAAGCGCTGTACAGATTCATGGAAGGGTCTCTTCTCGGCCGTTGCAAGATAGGAACGCTGACCAGACAACAGGAGAGGTCGAAGTGATGGTAAGCCGTGTATTGCTTCTCAATCCTGCGACGCGCGAGCTGCCGTTTCAGCCCTCGGACTCGACTCATGCGGATCGCATTGCCGCCGAGGTTCGGGCCAAGTATCGCTACCTGGACCTTCGACGACCATCATTGGCCAACAACATCCGTCTGCGAAGTCGGATCACCCACGCCGTCCGCAACCACCTGTACGACGACGGCTTTCTTGAAATCGAGACGCCTGTTCTGCTGCGATCGACGCCCGAGGGCGCTCGCGAATTTTTAGTGCCCACACGTAAATCGAACAGCACCGCGACAAGTGCAGGAGCAATCTCTGAGCCAGCGTTCTACGCTCTGCCTCAGTCTCCACAGCAGCCAAAGCAACTTCTGATCGCCTCCGGCGTTACCGACAAATACTTCCAGATTGCCAAGTGCTTCCGAGACGAAGATGGCCGCAAGGATCGACAGCCAGAGTTCACTCAAATCGACATCGAGATGGGCTTCGTGAGTGGAGGACCGAGACCCACAGCGGCGTTACTTCCATCATCGGATGGCGCCGAGGTCAAGATCGAGGACGCGCGCGACGCACAAGGTCGATGGAGGATAGGTGGCGAGCAGGTCAAGGAGGTGATCGAGGGCCTGATTCGGCGCATCTGGGAGGTAGCAGGACGTGGCACGCTGCCAAAGACCTTTCCCGTGCTCTCGTATTGGACCGCCATGACGCGATTTGGTTCAGACAAGCCCGACTTGCGGTACGATCTGCCGATTCACGATATCTCCACTGGCTTTGGGGCGAGCGGTCAGTCAGACGGAGATATTCGATTGCATGCTGAGGATGACAGGCAGAGTCTCGAGATCCTTGCCTGCCACCACTCGGCAGCCAAGGGAAAACTGTCAAACAAGCAGCTGGAGCAGGTCATGGCCCCGTTCAAAGGTTCTGTCGAGCGCTTTCGAATCGCCAATCCAGCCAACGTCAACGAGCTGACAGGCCTGCTGCTAAAGAAGAGCGCACTCGTTCGCAAATTCCTTGCGTCTTCGGGATCAGAAGTGGAAGCATCGGAGGTAGACGTCGATCGGCTGGCAGATACACTCAGAGCGGCGATCGACGCGTCAGGCCCCACGGACGCGGCCACGGTCCCGAGTGTTGATGTCTTCGTGTCGCTTCGTCCAGATCCACCGACAGGAGGCGGAACGGCGCTCGGGGACTTGCGGAAGGCCTTGGCTGCCGCACTGGTGGAAGGTGGCCTCCTCGAGCTGCGCGGCGATACTTTTGCTTGGGTCACCGAGTTTCCGCTCTTCACCATGGCGGATGACGACAAGAATGCGCTCTCAGCACTGTCTTCTGGTAATGCCGAGTCGAGGCGTTGGCAGTCGAGTCACCATCCCTTTACCGCTCCGCTGGCCGAGGATGTCGACCTTTTGCTTTCTTCTTCCCCGACCCTGGATAACGACGCCATCGCAAGGATCCGAGGCCAGCATTACGATCTCGTGCTCAACGGTCAGGAAATTGGCGGCGGATCGGTCAGAATCCACGCCAAGCACGTACAGGAGACGGTTTTCGAGCACGTTCTCAAATTGGACGCCGACGAACGCGCCCGCTTTGGTCACCTGATCCATGCTCTGGATTGTGGTGCTCCGCCGCACGCCGGCATCGCGCTCGGCTTTGATCGCCTCATGGCCATCCTCTGCAACACTGTCAGTATTCGTGATGTAATCGCATTCCCGAAGCAGGCGAACGGATACGATCCTCTCTTCGGATCGCCGGCCCCGCTGCCCGAGACCGTCAGCAGCTCGGCCTTGGAGTCTGCTGTCGACACCGGCTTAGGTAACGTGACGACAAAACATCTGGACGAACCTCTGCTGAGTCTGTACGGCCTTGCCAAAGCTTCCGGTAAACGGAGTCCATGATCCTCGGAGTTTCCTCAGTCTGTCTGTTCGAGGATACTCCCAGACAGAAGTTGAAGGGTACGAGAAAGGCAAGTCACTAGAAATACAGCTATAATTGCACAAAAAATCTGGATGAAAATGTGACAAGTGGAGGTCAGTCAGCTTGCAATTTTTCTGGGGTGGTTGGAGATCCGAGACAGGAGCGACTACACCATGTTGCGCAACAGGACCTTGTAGCACTCCTCGTCATAGGGCTTGCCGTCCTTGACAAAGAACTGCGTCTCGGTAAAGGGCTGAGAGCAGGCGGCGCACGTAAAGCACTCGGGATGATACTTGCCGCCCAGCGCGTTGATCAGGTCATAGATAATCGGCTTGCGACATCCCTTGCAACGTGGCTTGTGCAGCGAGATGTGGCACTTTTCACAGTAAGGATAGCCCTTGTGCACGATGAACTCCATGCCGCCATGTCGCACCTTGCCGTTCTCGTCGGCTGTCATCAGGCCCGGGTCCGATCCAGCGGCCGAGCCTGCAGCCTTTGGGTCCATGAAAGGGTCACCGCAGTTGGCACAGAAAAAGTGGAGCTCGTGGTAGCAGCGCTCGCTGGTCTCGCCGTCCTGTCCGGTAAGCTCCTCGTCCTGCACCGTAATGAAGCGCTCGTCGACGATGGGCGTGCGACAGTGGAAGCACCGCTTGGAGAATAGCTCGTGATAGTCAAAGTGGCAGTAAGGCAGGCCTTCGTGCTCGTAGAAGGCGACGTGCTCTAGGTGCTCTGAGCAGTGCGCACACACAAAGCATGACGGGTGGAAAGTGGTGTTGAGCGCATTGACTACTTTGCCCGCGATCCACTTACCGCATGCATGACATCCACTGCCATTGCCGACCGAGTTGGACGAGGCGCGATCCAAGTCGCTACAGGACCGCAAATAGGGGCGAGCCGCCGGTGACTGGCTCGTTCCGGCCCGCTGCGATTTTGCGGCTGGCTCGCCCGAGAACGAAACTGAGATTGCGGGTCCTCTGCTGCCCGTGCTCGTCTGCGAGCGCACGTCGTCGTCGTCAGCCGATATGCTTATTTGCGGGGCCACGGGGCCTGCTGAACGAGGTGACGGTTCTGCAGAAGAGACCTGAATGACGGGCCCACCGTCGTCGTCCCCAGACAAGTTAATCACAGGCACGGTGGGCGCGGATTGACCACTCTGCTGCTGCTGCGGCATGTTTCGCTGGCTTCCAGGCGTGCGCGACACACTGCTTCCACGGCGTCTCCTCGGTTTCTCCAGCTCCTCGTCTGCATCGTCGGTCGTAAAGCTAAATGTGGGCACTTGACTCTGCCGTTTCGTCCTGTCCGATGCAGTCTTAGCTGCTTCGCCAGTTTCCGCGCGCGAAGCTGGTCGAGCATGGGGCTCGCTGCCCACACTGACGCCGGCGAGAGAAGCTGTCACGTCCGCCACTCCATGTTCGGTCGAGTATGAAGCTGGGCGTGTTCGTGCAGGCGGCTGCGGCGGTGACTGCGACGCTGCCTGACATTGCACCGCGCCATTATAGCGCGCCGGCGCAGGACTGCTTGACTCGGAGCATACCTGCACGGGTGCAACTACCGGAACAGTCGGCACTGCAGGAACCTGTGAGATGGTCTGGGGCTGGCCATAGTTTGGCACGGCAGCCACGCCCTGACCGGCGCTAAGGATCGAAGGTGTTGCGCTGTAGCTATGGACGAACTGTGTGCCAGGTGGCGGGACTGTCGCGTAGTGTTGGCCATATGCACCGTTATGAGTGGCGACGGGCTCGCTCTGGCTCGACGACAGATTGATGAGCTGTGTGGGTGGCGTGGCAGGAAGTTGGGCGTGCTGTTGCGGTGGTGGAGAGAAGGTGGTGCTGGCCAAGGCACTGCGGAGGGGACGCCGCTGTGGCACTCCACGGGCCATGAGCGCCTCGGCAGCCATGCGAACGCTCTCGGTTCGATTCAGCGCGCTTGGCGGCACGCGAGTTGTGGCGCTGCCCCCGGCCGGAGAGACAGGACTTCCCGGATTAGTGGCAGAATCACCATTAGAGCGGCGGGACGCACCAGAAGTGTGGGCAGAAATGGTAGCAGCGGAGCTGCTACCTATCGGCGGCCTCGGCAAGTCGCGACGGACACTGGCGCGAGATGCCAGACCGCCGGGTCCTACAACGGGGGAGCCGGGCGCAACAGGATTTGACGACGTTCGATTTGGCTGTGGAAGCGGGCGTCTCACCGAGCCGACTGAGCTGACTGACGAGGTGGTCGATTGTCGGCTCAGATTTGTGACGTAGGACGGGAAAGGCGGAGCGGCTGCGACGGGACCAGTTGCGGGCGCTGCACCTGCACTGACAGCGGGAGGACCCATCGACGGGAACGGTTGCGGCGTTGGAGCTGCATTTCCCGAGAGCTGTGCAGGAGGACCTACAAACACTGCTGATTGCTGCTGGGGCGGGGGCGGGGTCGAATAGTACACGATGGTTTCGAACGGTGGTTGCTGTGGCTGCGATGTGGGTGCCTGAGCGTACGTTGGCCATGGCTGGGACGTCTGGGAGCCGGGTTGCTGTCCATAGGCAGCTTCGTGCGTTGGCTGCTGAGGGGTGGTCTGGTAGGGAAGTGGTTGCTGCGTGTAGCCATTTGTGTACGTGGCCTGGGGCATGTTACCGTATGCGGCGACACCTGTCGGATCTGCGTGGTAGATTGCATGCGTTGTGACGGCAGCAGGCGCGGTTGCGTACGAGACAGAAGACGGAGGCGTTGCATAGTACTGTGAAGCGTTGTGATGATGGAGGACTTGCTGTTCGTACGAAGACGGACTCGGGACAGGTGCGGGAACGGGCACAGCTGGTGCACTCCCTCGACGCTCTCGGTGGTAGTCTGGAAATGCTTGGCCCGGATTCGACTCGGATCGGGTATGAGACATTGGCACTGGTGAAGGGTAAGGTGGCTGGTGCTGCTGCATTGGCGAGGACGACGAGAAGATGTACGACTGCTGCTGGTAGTGCTGTTGCGGCTGCGGCTGCGGCTGCGGCTGCGGCTGCTGGTAGTGGTATTGCTGGTGTTGCTGTAGCTGGTGCTGGTAATTGTAGAAAGCACTAGGTGCGGGCGGCACAGGGTTGGATGTGACTTTGGAACGAGCTCGGCGGACTGTTGCGGGTGGAGTAGACGTGGAATTCGACGCATCTGGGACACCACTGATCGAAGTACGACGGGGTCGCTCTGGCTCTGGCGAGTGAGAGCTGGCGGGAAGGTGGCCGCCGCGGGTGTGAGGGTCGTTGGAGGTACCCTTGGTGACCGATAGAGGATCGTACGACGAAGAACGTCGAGGCTTGCGGGGGTCAGTCGAGGGCGGAGGCGGTGGTGCGTGTGCAAGCCAAGCGGCTGCCATGTCGATATGATCCTGCACCGGCATGCTTGCGTCGCTGCTGGATGGCAGAGTTGTAGGTCGAGTGCAATTTCTCCGAATGCTTCTCGTGCGCAGCCGGATTGGCTCAAAAAGGTGGCCGTTCTTGACGAGCGCTTTCGTCAAATCCAGCTGGAACAGAGGCACAGCTGTCGAGAAGAACGCCGAATATGAAAGAGGTACAAGAGCGCGGTCAGGGCATGGAATGTGCTGGCGTAATCACGGGAGTGCTCTCAAGTCGTAAATCAAAAGAGACGATGCTACTATGACCGGCTGGACTCGTTGTGCTTGCGCGAATGGTGTCCTGATGACAAAGAGAAGATGCTACCGGGAAAGTGATGAAGGATTCGGCCGCGATGTCAATATTGTGTTGCGACAGACGAAGGGCGGTGACTTTGGGCGGCACCTGTTGCTACCGAGTTGGGTGGGATGTATGGTGTAGAAACTCAGTCGGTGAGAATATAACGAGGGTCCAACTTTGAAGTCCAAAAAAAAACACACACACACACACACACACACACACACACACACATATACACAGCCAGGTGCAGGACAGTACAGGTAGGGTATAGTACTGTACACAATCACGCTCCTCTGCCTCTCTCGCCTCGCTCCATGTGGGCTATCCAGCACGGCACGGCACGCGCGCGCCCTCGTCTCTCGCTACAGTGCCGGCTGTGCACTTGTGGGTACTCGTTGTGTTCCCCCTGTCAGCACAGCACGCCTTTTCCTCAGACCAACACCTCAGCCACGCTGCAACCGAGCAAAAGCGGCAGCGCGTCTCCCACCTGTGCATCCGATATTGCCTCGCCGTCAATAGCGTTGCGCACGACACCGATGTCTACGCCAATTTTATCCTTCAATCCTTGTCAAAGTGAGCCACAGGACTGCTGCAGCTCCGACAGAAAGATGCCAGTTGGATGCAAGCACGAATTGGTGAGGCTGCTGCGACAATGCGATGGGCTGTGAGAGAGTCGTGCCGAGCAGACAGTACGCATTTTCCACCGTGTCTCGTCACACAGCCGGTTGTGATTTCATGGAGAAGCAATATGCTGCAGTTGCGACGGTGACGCTATTGAGCAGGAGAAGGAACACGAGCATGAGCAGGGGCAATTCGTGGGTTCCCGACTAATTTCCGACTTCGACGCTCTGCTTTGGCAGACAGCGGGACGCCAGCAGCGAAGTCGTCTCGTCGGAATTGGCGCATGGCGCATGTGTGTTTGTTTCTTTTTCAGTCCACCCGCTTGGGGGCGATTTCCGGGCGGCCGAACCCTGGCGCTGGACCAAGGCCACACCGCCCCCTGAAACAGGGGTGCAATGAAGTCACACGTACTGTACTTGGATTTACAGTTTTATGCTGTGGACGTGTGGACGTGCAGGGCTAACACCCTGTCTGTTCGTGATGACCAGCCTCAGACGAACGCTTCATACTTAGCAAGGCCTGCCAGCTGCCCCTATCCTGACTATGAACTTGAACTTTGCTCGCCGTTTGTACATATGGTGGCCGAGTATGGATCGTCGGCGGTTACTATCATCGACTGCTTTCCGACTCGCGGCGCAGAAGGCTCGGTACAGAGTTTATGCTGGGATGTAGGTGGACCACAGGCGCGTATCAGCTTTTAGTCGGGCTCATTAAATGTAAGATCTCATTGGTTCAACGCTCAGGTCAGCATCTGTAAGACTCGACAGGACAATACTACACGTGATTTGTGACTTTGGAAAAAACGTTAGTCGTCCGGCCATTCTCACTTACCGCCCTCGTCCTTCGGAAGAAAGGAGTGGGAGTTGTTGCTCTATTCTTCTTGTCACACCCACATCAGAGACGTACAGACGCTCCCGCCAAATCACCATCAAGGTGCACAGTCGCTCCTCTTTGTCTGTCAATTACATTGCTCAAACTTTCCTTTCCCACGCAGCTGTCATCGCCCCTTCGGACATCAAGCCTTTCTGATCGCGCACCAACCTCTCCCGCGCTGTGCTTTTCTCACGCACCATTGCGACCAAATTTCTCCGTCTCTCAATCGCGGCTGATCCGATCTCATCACCTCTCTCTACACACACTGGAGCCTACTCCAGTATGTCGTCTTCGGCGCTTCCACTGCGCCAGGGCGTCCGCGCCCTCTCCACCAGTTGCTCTCGGCTGTCGGCTGTGTCCGCATCGCGATCGGCACCTGCCGGCCAGATCGCCAGCTCTGTCGCCAGTTCCAATAATTCCTCCGTATCGGCGGCCGACCGAAAGCGGACCAAGCGTCTCCGCAAGCAAAAAGACCTCGTTCTTCGCAAGGCTGTCGAAATGTACCACCTTACGCCCTACTTCCTTCCGACGCCGCAGCGTGCCGCTCTCACGACCGGTGCCGACGCTTCCTCCTCAGGCACATCGGCGTCCGCCCGTGGCGGAGCTTCGTGGGAATCCACTCTGGACAACACCATCTACTCCTCCATCCTCAACACCGACTCTGTCTCCCGCAGGTCACCCAATCTGATTCCTCGGGGACTCACTGAATACGCCCGTGACCAGTCGGCCCGTGCCTCTTCCGTACCCGCGTTCGGCAACACCGATGAGGACACGTCTCGCCGTGCCAAAGAGGCTGACTCGTTCGCCTCGGACCTTACCAGCACCACTTTTATCACCCGTCGGGAGCGCGAGGCCGTTGCCGCTTCCGCTTCCGCCTCCCCGTCCTCGACCTCATCCGCGTCAAAGCGATCCAAGGCTTCCAAGGGCATGGGGTCTACTCAAACAGGCGAGGCAGCCCTCCAGCACTTCACCGATGAGGACATTGCCATGTATCAGCGACGACACAACCAGGGGGCGAGTGCCTCATCGGCAGGAATCGACAACGGCCGATACTCGGGAGCCGAGAGACTTACGCATCTCGACCGCACCACACCCGGCAGCACCGAGTGGTACCGAAGTCAGGGCCTTGACACTCGCAGCGCCCGTGTCCGCGACGCCATCTTTGGCACCGTCAACGGCGAGCTTCCGGGTCTCGAAGTTGTGCGCGAGAGAATTGCTCGAATGCGCCAACAGCAATCGAAACACACAAGCACAGCGAAATGATTTGCTCTGCGTCGCGCGCTGTGCCGATCGAATCCGGCGCACTGCTGTTCAAAGTAGCACCTCGCGTCGTCACTGAGCCGAAGACGCTCGCCCTCGGCTGTCCACACCCACGCGTGCTCTCGTCCGCCGATCGCAGTACGCTATTGTGGATCGAGGCCTAGCAGTGCTGTGGCCATTCATGTATTCTAGAGACTGCCCAATCGATGTTTGTTTTCACGGACTCCAACCTCCCGTCGGGAACGAAATAGCCAGAACCACATTTTCATGTGTCACCTTCCAGGCCGAAAGAACCTCCGATGATATTCTTTTGCGCTTCTACGGCCAGTTCGACTGCTGAATAGTACGGCTAAGCCCATGAGCCCTGTGATGCTTCTGCGCACAAGTCAGAGCCCGTTGCCCAAGCAGGTCAAGCAGCGAGGACTTAGCCGACATGAGCATTCCACCTACAAAAGCCAGCGCAAGCCAAAGGTGTATCAATCTCGTCCGTCCGCCCATCCTTTGACGACAAGGATCGTCGAGTATTAGCACATCTTCTATTGGCGCCTTACTCGCTGTCGACCCTGAGGTTTTTCACGGTTGCTTCCGCTGTTTCTGTTCTTCCTTCTCCTTCTGCCCCTTTTGCTCCTTTTGCTCTTTCTCCTCCGTCATGAGTGAACCTTGTCAGACACCGTCGAGATTCGTCTCTCCTAATCTGTCTTCATCGTCTGCCTCTTTCGCCGTCTTTGGTTCGCAGGGCTCCGACTTCCTCCGAGGCTTTGAGCCAATCTTTATCCTCTCTCGACAGCATCCACCCTTGCATGCCTTTATCACCCTTGCCCTGCAGGCTGTCCGGAGTGATCTGCAAAGTGTCGCTAACCGTCGACGATTTTCGCGCTCACCCGTCTCAGCCGACGAGGAGATCGATCTGTTACCCTACCTACCGCCCCTGCACGCCTTCAGCGACCTTCGCACGCTGGTCCGACACCATGCAGTCGACCAGCTCCGCGATCCTGTTGTCAACGGTGTCCTGTTGTGTCTACTCCAGACCGCCTCCATTGTCGCTGTGCATTGCGCCTCACTCACCGGTAAAGACTCCCCGAAATCCGGGGCAGTGGTGCATCTGCAAGGCACCTGGACAGTCCTATGTCAGCGTGACGTTCACCTTCTGGGCTTGTGCACCGGCGGCCTTTCCGCATGGGCTGCAGCCGGCACTGTGCTCGACCCCGCGGCAGACGCATCGCCGAACGCCATCTGGCGCTTCATGTACAGTGCCGTAACGGCTCTGCGAATGTCCCTCTGGATCGGACTGCGCTCCAAGCAAGCACGCAGTGGTCTGACAAAGGCCGGTGTCAGCGCACTTGAGACAGACCAGCGCTGGAGTGCCGTCGTCATCGGATCATCTCCGGACCTCGCTGCACAGGTCGAAGGCGTTGTAAGAACGTTCAACAACACCATCCAAGATGTGAGTTGCCTGTGCGACGCTTTCCGGCCGCTCTTTCAGGTCTTCTTACTTTCTTTCGACAATAGGCTTACTGATCAGAGCGTCTTTGATCTCTTTTAAACGTCCAGCGCTGCGCCGCTGCGACCAGTCGCATAGGCATCACGGCTTTTGCATTTAATCAAGTCTCAGTTGGGGGACCTCCCGGACTCTTGCGAGTCTTCATGCAGCATATTAACTCAACCGATTGCGCGGTTCCTGGCCTGCGAGCATCCGAGCTGGAGATCTTCTCTCCATACCACTCGGCCGACCTTGAAGCCGAAGTGCGAGCTGTCATGCTGGATCTCGAGCTCCGCGGTGTTCTCAGCTCGGCTCATCTCCCGTCACAGGGTAACAAGCACTTGTGGGACATTTCTCGGGCCGCCGTCATGAATATCAACAACGATGTCCACACCTGGGCACGCCAGTTGGTGGAGAGCAACTTGGCTCGACCTGCACGCTGGGACAGCACTGTCATCAGTCTGATCGAGTCGATCGCAGGCGACGATCAGACTTACAGCTCCATCGTCAGCCTGGGTCCTGGCATGGGACTAGCGACAGACATCAAGCGACGAATGTCAGGACGGTCATCTACAGGGCATGACGACAGCGTGAGTCGCTTCTTTGATATTCCCTCCCTGTTGCGAGAATGGGCCCTTCAGACGGACGCGATTCAGCTCGAACGGCCCATCCGCAGCTTGGTAGACCCCCATGTCGAGGGTGACGAGGTTGTCATTGTCTCGATGGCATGCCGCTTCCCTGGAGAAGTCCGTACTCCGGAGCAGCTGTGGACATGTCTCGAGACTGGTCGGACCACTGTGTCCGAGATACCCAAACATCTGTTCGATGTCGACCTGTACGCCGGGGATGGGCAAAATCAGACACGGGCCCGGCACATGCATGCTCTGAGCGAAGACATTACGGCGACCATGGATGCGAGACTCTTCAGCATGTCGCCAAAGGAGATCGAGCAGCTCGATCCACAGCATCGTCTGGTGATGCTCTGCTCGTACGAGGCGCTGGAACGCGCTGGCTACTCGCCGGACGCCAACTCACCCTCAAGCTTCGACCGCAAGCGCATCGCTGTCTGCATGGGCGCCAGCTGGGACGATTACCGCGAGAATGCCAGCCACAACATTGGCAGCTACTTCATCACAGGCAATATTCGCGCCTTTCTCCCTGGCCACATCTCCTTCAGTCTCAAATGGGAAGGACCCAGCATATCACTCGATACGAGGGAGTGCACGGGAATTTCTGCGATCGAGTGGTCGAGACGCGCCCTGCTCTCGAACCAATGCGACGTGGCCCTTGCTGGGGCTGTATGTGTAATAACGCAGCCTCAGATGTTCATCGCAATGGACAAAGACGGTCATCTGTCTACCACAGGCACAAACGCGACCTTTTCACATAGGCATGACGGCATGACTCGTGGCGATGGCTGTGGTGTGCTCCTACTCAAGCGTCGCTCGACTGCTGTTCGCGATGGTGACAAGATCCTCGCCTGTATTCCCGCGGTTGCGATGCGAAGTCACTCAACGACCTTTGCTTCCTCAGCCTCGGCTGTCGAGCAGACCGACTTCATCATGTCCAAGCTCTTTGCTAGCTCGTCGTCGTCCCTGGAAAGCTTGGTGCATATCGAGGCGAGCGGTTACTATTCTCAGGAGGCAGAGGCGATCGAGATCGAAGGTCTGCATCGTCTCCTTGCAATGAGGTCGGCCACACGCATCCGCAACAACGGCGAAGACACCGTCACAGTGTCCAGCGTTCGACCGAATCTCGGAGCTGGCGACGCCGTGGCTGCCATGGCGTCCGTTATGAAGTCTGTTCTGATGCTGCAGAAAAAGGTCGTCCCGCGTCAGCTCAGCATTGCGAGTGAGGCGGATCTGCAGACACGAATCCGCGACGTCTGCCGCAAGTCGTCCCTCGTAATTCCGACTGAAGCTCGTATGCTACCTGTGCTCGAGGTGTCTAAAAGCCAACGCTGCATTCTCGTCAACAGCTTGGCCAGTACTGGCTGTCAGGGCGCAGTGCTCATTGAGGAGGTCGAAGCAGTCGGTGACAGCAATGCGACTCGTTTGCACGATGCCCGAGGCGCTTGGGTCTTTGTCTTGTCGGCCAAGACTGTTGAGGCTCTTGAACAACAGCGCAAGGCTCTTCTTAGCTATCTTTATCGCGATGTCTGCCTCGCTGATCTCAGCTATAGTCTATGCTGTCGTAGGACACACCATCCCTTCCGCCTGGCAGTGGTAGCTTCGGATCAGGAGGAGCTGACTCGCGCTCTAAAGTTGGCAAAAGTTGCAGAGGCGGTACCCGTCTTGGAAAAAAGCACCGTGTCTCTCCGCATCTCTAGTTCTACTGCCTCGTCCACGACGGTTCTTGATGGACTGCTTCAGCGAGACCGAGCTCTGGCACGGTGCAAGGAGCTGATATGCTCGTTGTCAAGCTCGATCGACACGAGCGACAACAGTCTCATCAGCGTCCATCAGGCCGCCCTTGTGACGTTCCTGCACACCTGCGGCCTGAAGTTCGACAATTTTGCAGATACGTCACACACCACACTGCTTCTCACTCGGACAGCCCCAGACAACACTCAGACCAAATCATTCGAGGCTCTCATAGCAGTCGACGCCACTCAGCGCCAAAGCAGCATCGTCGCAGGAGCCGGTGGAGGGGGCCCAGAGCAGCGCGCTAGCTGTTTGCAAGTCGGCGAGACAGTTGATGTGATCGTTTCGCCATCTATCAAGCCATGCAGCGTGTCGGGCGATTCTCTCTTGCTCTACAGGCGACTGTTGGATGCGCTTGTCGCTCTGCACCTGAGCGGACACACCCTGCGATGGATAGAGATGCATCGCCCCTATCTCTTCGAGCTCAACATGCTGAGCGATCTTCCGACGTATCCTTTTAGTCTGCAGCGGTACTGGATGCACTACCAGGACCGTGGCCTGATAAGCCGCAAACTCAAGTCAGACTCACGACCCTCGGATGCCGACCAGCAAGAGGGCTTGGAAGAGAGGATGGACGGCAGCGGGCTGTTGGAGCAAGCACGAATGGTTGCACTCGGTCAAGTCTGTCTCACAGACATCGCGGCAAAGGACGCCGATGGGATCTTGTACCGATCCAGTCTTGCTGAGGAACCACAGCGCGCGCTCTTGTTAGCTGATTCACCTGTGCCTGTTTGGGCTGCTCTGTGCGAGCTCATGGTACAAGCCAGAACCGAGACAAGTAACCAAGCAGGCACTCCGCAGGATCCCCTTACCGACGAGGTTGTGGTCATCGAGCACCTGCGTCTGCTCAAGCCCATGTTCCGTCCGTCGTCGAATATCTCTGCGATATACCTCCGTGCGCATTCCGTCTCACCACTTATCGAGGCCCTGCCGGATTCCGAACCCCTTGATAGCGTAGCCTCGTGTTACGTGAGGCGGTCCCCGCATGACGAATTCAGCAACAATTGGAATACGATGCAGTCTCTGTTGAAGGACCGTCTGCACAGGATTTCCAGCGATGGTGAGCGCTTTGGGGCTCGTCTTTTCTACCGCGCTGTGGAGCAAGCATCTCTACGTCCGTGCGGGAAGTCTTCTCGCATCGCTCAGCACGCCCACATTCTGCCCGACAATGGAGCAGCGCTGGTCTCGTGCACACTTCACACTGGAGATGAGCTGGCAGGCGCTCATTTGTATCTCCCTCTGTGCCTGCTTCTTGCCGTCGAGCAGTGTGCCTTCTGGTTTTGCTCAGCCTTGGCGGGCGACGCGGATCAGACCTTTCTGGCGCTTGTCGGGATTCGCAAGATCCTTTTCAGCCCCACGTTGCGCCCGCCTGATGGCATTTCCGCTCAGAAGGGACTGGACTGCCGTGTCTACGTCGGAAAGATAGATGATCGAGACGCTGCGGAAGACCCGTCGAGGCATTTTGTACTCGACATGCTCATTCTCGGCCGCGACAATGTCATCATTGGCCAGCTTCAGGGGATCGAGATCACGCAGAGCTCCAAAGATGCTGCTTCTGCAAAGCCGAATGATGCATCTCGCACAAGTACGGCTCGCGCAGCTACCGGCAATCACGTCACGCCGGCCGCCTCACTTGAGCAGGTTCACAACCAACAGCCGATCACCAGCTTGCCTGCCTCTGACAAGGCGATCTCTCCAACTCGATCCACGACATATGTCGCTCAGCCACAGTTTAAGGGCGGGAACAAAGCTCAAGCAATGTACCAGCAGATTCTTGAGACCATAGCGGCCGAACTGGGTCTCCCGATCTCTGATCTGAAGCCTACCGCTCGGTTTGCCGATCTGGGACTCGACAGTCTAATGTCCCTGGTGTGCATCTCGACGCTAGAGACGCTGGCCATGGGCCTCGACATTCCACAGTCGCTGTTCTTGGACTGCGACTGTCCGGCTGAACTGCTTAGTTGGCTGCAAGCGCAGGTCAGCGACGAGACTCTGGATGAGCCGCACGCTTTCGAGGAAGCTGTCGCCGTTGAAAACTCCGCAGGTGCAACGTGCGAGCGTGCTGATCAGCACGAGCCCGCCGAGGCTCATGACACAACGGCTGCGACGACCGGTACCTCAGCTGGAACGGCGCTCGATGAAGTCATGGCGCTCGTGGTCAGCACGGTAGAGATGGAGCTTGGCGTTGAGTCCGGTAGTATTCGTGGCGACGCCAACCTCGCCGATCTTGGTATGGACTCGCTAATGTCCCTACTGGTGCTTGGTAGCCTGGCGTCGACCGTCTCCTTTGAGCTCCCGCCGTCGCTGTTTCTCGAGTGTCCGTCTCTCTACGACATTCGTGCCTTTTTTGCCAAATGCATGGGCGCGACCGAAGGAGATGCCCCATCTGGCACTGTTGGCGAGGCGGGGAGTTCCACTCCGGGCGAAATCTCTTCTAGCTGGACTCTGCCAGAGACCTCTCCGACGCTGGATCTGCCTCCCGCGAGGAAGCCAGTACTTCTCCATGCCGGTACTGGCACCGGAATTCGCCCACAGATACCGCTCTTCCTGCTTCCAGATGGCTCCGGCATGTCGACGGTCTATCAGTTCCTACCTGCTATCGATCGGCCTGTCTACGCGCTCAATTCCCCTTTCCTCGCCAATGCAGCCGAGTGGGACCGCGGTGTGGAGCAGATTGCGCAGTACTATCTCAGCAGTGTGAGGCTCGTTCAACCTCAGGGTCCCTACCTGATCGGTGGCTGGAGTTTTGGAGGCATGGCTGCGTTCGAGGTAGCGCGCATGCTTTCCTCGTCCACGGACCCTGGCGACGCCGTTTGTGGTCTCTGCCTCATCCACTCTCCTTCTCCAGCCAAATATCCGCCCCTGCCGATGTCGATTGTCGACTGGATCTTCACGGCGCCCGAGATCAAGGACATCGCCCCGCCTGCTCTCTCGCCCAAGCTCGTGGCTCAATTCAAAGCCACCGTCGACAACCTTGCAACTTATAGACCGACTCCAATCACGGCCACGTCTTCTCTGTCTTCCAAGCTGCACGCGTTTTACATTGTTCCAGACTCGCCGCTCCCTGGCAAACGCGCCGATCTGCAGGTCGACAACTCGACCGTTGACTGGCTCTTTCGTCCTAGCGTGTACAACCCTGACGGCTGGGAGCTGCTGATTCCGGCCAACGTCATTGAAGTTCTCGCAGTCGAGCGTGCTAACCACTTTACGATCGTTCGCGAGCCCGCCATTGCCCATGTCGCTGCAGATCTGCGTCAGGCCTGCAACAAGGCTCTTAAAACCTGATCCGGTCACATGTTTTCCGTAGTCTGATTGGCGCTTGTCTCGAGCCTCGTGTATAAATCTCAGTGCCTGTCCTCTGCAGTCTGATTCTCCTAGCAAGTACCAGTCAGCTCGCATTTGCATTAAATTTGTGTCCAGCTCAATTTCGACGTTCGTGAAGCTTTGATGGAGCTGCATCTGGGATACTTTACAAGCGAGACTCCTTGTGAAGTCGATATGTGGGAACGCGGTCGCCGGCGGTGGCGAGTGCCTGCGTGATCCAGCGTCGAGTATCAGCTGGGTCGATGACCGAGTCGATTTCGGCCAAGGTGGCCATGTTTGTGGCTCTGCCGCGCTTGTAGAGCTCGTCGATCCACGCCTGCTCGGTCTCTTGACGTTCCTTTGGGTCCTTGATCGCCGCAAGCTCGTTGCGCATGCCCAGACGCACCGCGCCTTCCAGTCCCATTCCGCCGAAGGCTCCACTCGGCCAAGATACACTCATCGAGTTTTGCAGCGTGCTGCCGCCAAGCATTGCCTGGGCTCCCAAGCCGTATGCATTTCGCAGCACCACCCCAACCACCCGACCTCCGGACAGAGCCAGGGACTGGGCGGCGGCGAACCAGTCTCCAAAGATGCGGAACGAACCGCCTCCCGTCGCAGCCTTTTCAAAGTCAGGACCGACCATGAAGCCAGGAGTGTCGCAGAGCGAGACCAGATGAGCCGCCCGAGTCCGAGTGATTAGCTGCAATAGACGCGTTGCCTTGCGGGCAGCGTCAGCATCGATGGCCCCTCCGAGCGGAGTGGCGGGATCGTTGGCCACAATGCCAATGGGTCGTCCGCCCACGGTTGCAAGTCCCGTGACGATCGAGTGTCCCCACCCGGCGCCAAGCTCGATAAAGGACTCGTCGTCGACCAACAGCCTGATGACTGCGCGCACGTCATAGGCTCGTCGGCGCGCCGACGTCGGCGGCACAGCCTGTCGCAGCAAGCGTGCGTCCTGCGTCCAACTCCAAGAGGCTTTGAGAGTGTAGCCGGTAAACAAGGCTAGCAGCCGCTGAGTGAGTCGCGTCGCGTCAGCCTCGGTGTCGACGAGCACGTCGATGCCTCCGGTCGCCATGTGGACTTCGGGCGGTCCAATGTCGTCCGACTCGAAGATTCCAAGGCCTCCGCCTTCGATCATTGCCTTGCCTCCCATGCCGATACTTGTCTTGCCCGGCTTCCTGCCCTTGCCTGCTATCGCCTGGCTACCTCCACGAGTGGCGATGACAAGGTCGCAAGTGCCGAGCAGCGCCGCATTGCCGGCAAACACGTACCCGTTGGCCACTCCGATGGAAGGGATGCCTCGGGCCCGGATGCGTCCCAACAGCGCAAAGCTCGGCGTGTTGAGCCCGGCAACGAGCGGCATATCGGTGTCGCCGGGTCTTCCACCGCCACCTTCGGCATACAGCACCAGCGGCGCGGGATGATCCAGCACCGACTGAAAGATGCGGTCCAGTTTGAGATGGTGGAAGTGCCCCTGTGTGCCAGCAAGAACGAGATAGTCACCCATGGCCAGCGCGACGGGCTGGCCCTGCACCGTGGCCCAGCCGGTGACGATGCCGTCGCCGGCGGTTCGAGCAAGAAGATGCTCGAGCGAGTGTCGCTGTCGTTGAGCGGCTACGACCAGATCGCCCAGCTCCAGAAACGAGTCGGCATCGACCAGCATCGCGATCGTCTCTCTGACTGTGGGGAAACCACGCGCATGCCGCTTGGCAACTGCATCGCCACGAGTGTCGTCCAACACCAGCCGCTTGCGCTCGAGGACCTCTTGCAGCTCAGGCCGAATCGAGTCGATGGGCTCTTCGTTGGATGCTGCCCCCGCGCTTGTCGCCGCTGCTGTCGCTGCAGGGCCTTCCGATCCTTCGTGGCTGTCCGGTCGAAGAAAGAGCAGAGCTGCGCCAGCCATGACGGCATCGCCCTTGGAAGAAGCGAGCTTGGCAATCTGACCGGCAACTGGTGATCGGATCACGTGCTCCATCTTCATGGCCTCGATAACGGCCAGCTCTTGGCCCTGCGTGACAGCGTCTCCTTCTGCAACGTTGAGCTGCAACAGGATGCCCGTGAGATGCACTGGGATGGGCTGGGTGCCTTTTGGAGCTTCCGCAGTCTTGGCCGAGGGGCCCTGCGCCTGGCCGGGACTTGCGTTCGCTGGATCAGCATCCGCGGACGGCAGCTCGCTCTCGATCCGACTCGCCATCTGGAGCAGCGCATCCAGCTGCTCTGCCACAGTAGCCGTGATCGCACGCGACTCGACGACGACTGGGCTGCGCAGCAATGCCAGCAGAAAAGCCCGATTGGTCTTGACGCCCTGGATGTCGAGTTCGACCAGTGAGCGGTCTGCGAGACGCAGAGCCTGTCGATAGCTCGGTGCGGTGACGACCACTTTGGCCAGCAGACTGTCAAAGAGGGGAGATACCGTAAAGTATCCAATGCCTGACCGGGGAGCGTGGGCTGCCGTATCGATCCGGACGTGGGGCCCAGTGGGAAGATGCAGAGCTGTGATGTTGCCTGCTGCTGGCATCGCGTTGCCGTCGGGCTGCAGAACCTCGCTGTTGACTCTGCACTGGATCGCCGTCCTGCCCTGCGGCAACGCGGGTGGGTGGGACAGACCCAGCTGTGCCAAAGTCTGGCCGCGACCAATGCGAAGCTGGAGATCAACAAGATCGACTTGAAAGACTTGCTCCGTAACCGTGTGCTCGACCTGGATACGTGGGTTGGCCTCCATGAAGAAAAATTCGCGTGACTGCGGATCGACGAGAAACTCGATTGTTGCCAGAGAGCGATACTTGACTGCCTTTGCCAGGCGAACTGCCGCACTGACCAGCGCGTCCCTCAGCGGGTCGTCGAGCGGGATCGAAGGGCTAGGTGCGATTTCGATAAGCTTCTGATTGCGTCGTTGGAGGCTGCATTCGCGGTCACCGAACGCAACCACGTGTCCGGTCCCGTCGCCCAAAAGTTGAACCTCGATGTGCTTGGCACTGCCGAGAAAGCGCTCGACGTATACACGGTCGTCGCCGAAGGAGAGCTTGGCCTCGCGTTGGCATGCCGCGAGGTCTTCGCCCAGAGTGGCCCTGTCGCGCACGATTCGGATGCCTCGTCCACCGCCCCCGGCCGCTGCTTTGAGAATGACGGGTACTGATGCATCGAGCCCTCGCACAAACGCCTCAATATCGGCACGGTCAGAAGATGTACATCCTTCCAGCGTCGGCACGTTGAGCTTGGCCGCCAGAGACCGGGCGCTGATCTTGTCGCCTAGCTGAGCAAGCTGGTGTGACGTCGGACCGAGAAAGACAATGCCCTCGTCTTCACAGCGTGCTGCAAATCTGGGGTCTTCTGACAAGAATCCGTATCCTGGCGCAATGGCCGAACAGCGATGCGTTTTTGCCAGCGAGATGATAGCCGCGATGTCGAGATAGGCACCGGGGCCTCGACCCGGCAAGATCACGGCGGTGTCGGCCGCCAAGGCATGCGGCGCATTAGGCTCGTCGGACGTATGAATCGCAAGCGTCGACACATCTGCATGCAGCGCATACGTTCGGATCAGTCGCAGTGCAATCTCGGACCGATTCGCGATCAGGATCTTGAACGACATCTTGCCTCAGCCCTGACCCTTGAAGAAGAAGAAGAAGACGGCACCACTAACGACAGCAGTGAAAGAAAGGTGCGCCGCCACTTGTTGATCGACAAAGTCGGCAAGTCGATTCCAGAAGCGAGAACAAGATGCAGGTGATTTTTATCTGGACAAAAGCGCAGCAGCAATAGCGTTAATGTTGTCGAAACAGGAGGTAGGGACACACTTGGCACAGAGCACGTTTCTTCCACAGCAGCTGCCACTGTGCCGCTCTGAATGGTGCAAGGCTGTTCGCTGCCCTTGGGACAACATCCGGTCCCACTCAACTTTCCGCTTCCGAGTTCGGCTTCTCCGGCAAGCGTGTCAACCGGGAGTCGTCTTTTTTGCGGGGCCCCAAATGGTAAAGCCATTAATCCGTCTTTTTTTTTTTTTTTTTGTCAGATTCAATTATCTCCCTCTCTCAAACACACACACACACACACGGCCAATCCAGCGCGGTACACGGAAAGTTCAGAACGTTGGCTTGATTCACGAACTGAGAAGCAGTTCGGTGGAAGATTGATGATACAAATACATACATTATCGAGCAACACAGTAAGAGTGAAACAGGCTAGAAGAGTGGCGAAGGCAGATGCGCTAAAAAGAAAAAGTCAAGAAGAATAAAGAAGTGCATGGGCAAGATGGGGTAAAGGCCACGCGAGAGAATGCGGGCAGGCATCCATGTTGAGAGCTCTACTGTGCTGCTAGTTCTGAGTGGCGACAAAGCTGGCCGTGTCGCGAGCATTCTCGAGATCGTTGAGCGTAGACTTGTAGCTGCCGAGCCCCGGAACCGCATGGAGGAGGCGATTGAAGCCGTCAAGCAGCACGTTAAAGTTGGACATGAGCAGCTTGAGCTCACCGTCGTTGCGGGGCACGGCGATGAGCTGATCCCAGATCTCGTCGTGGAGCTGCTGGGCGCTCAGCTTGAGTGCATCTGCCACCATGACCGGGTACGGATGCCGCCAAGGTGCATTGCTGGAGTCTTCGATCGGGCTCAGTGTGAGGCTGCCATTGGAAGCCGCATTGGGGTCGTAGAAGGATCCCTTTCGCGCCTTGCCGTCTTTGGGAGGCGCCTTGGGACCCATGCGGCCGAGCCGCGACGCCTCCTCCAGCTTGACGCACTCAGCATTGACCAGAGCCGCGACACGGGCCATGCCGAGCGCTGCCGAACGGCCCACGAGACGGCGCTCGACACTCGAATCGAGCATCTTGGAGCGCAAAGGCTTCTGGGCTGCAGGCCCACCTGCAGTTGCCGGCGGCGAGCCCGAGGACGACATGCTCGCTGTGTTCGTGTTGGTCGGCGAAAAGACGCCGCTAAGCGAAAAGCTGCCCGCTGCTGATGCACTCGCGGAGCCATTGCCATTTGTGCCGTTCTGCTGCGAGGGCGAGGTGCCGTTCGACATGGGCGAAGTGCTGGAGGCCGCCTCGGAGCCGGCGTTGAGATTGAGAGCATTGAAGGCCTGGATGAACTCGAGCTCCTTCTGCTCGATTCGCTTCGCGAGACGGATAAAGTGAAGAACACCAAGGTGGATGTGGATCACGAAAAAGCTCAACATTGTGCGTGCTTGGCGGGAGAGGTGTGCAAACTCGTCCAGCGCCTTGGCGATGAGACCGTCAAAGATGCTGTGGAAGAGGCGCACGGCCTCGAGGATGTTCATCACCAGCTTTTCGACGCGTTCGGTGACAAAGGTGCCGCCGCCGAGGATGAACATCTGCATGACGTTGTTCGAAGAAAGCAGCGTCTCGGTAGCCGCATGCAGCACACCAACTCTGCGCCAAATGTAGACCTCAACGGCGGTGCCCCACGCAACACCCAAGAGCACCACCTGCTCGTTGAGACCCCCGCCCGGGTTGTTGATGTTGATGATGGGAGCGCCAGTGCCATTGCTACTTTCGGGATCTCCTCCGCCAATGAGGACGTCAAAGGGAATCGCGTTGGTCAGCGCGCCCGGGTTGCGCAGCAGGGCAGGAATCAGGTCCCGAGCACAAGCTGCACGCTCCATGATGCGGCGGGACATCTCGGTGTCCACCTGGAAAGAACCATCGGGTTCGAGCTCGTCGTGCATGTATGATTCCGACGTGCCGGGGAATGCACCGGGTGGGGCCTGCCGCGAGGGCAAGAGGTTGATCGTGTCCTGGATGGCAAACAGCGCCTCGGCGGAGCGGTCTGGCGGGCTTGTCGAAGAGGCCGAGTGCGGGGATGGCACAGGGCCGTGGCTGAGTCCGGGGCCTGTTCCCGATCCGATGCCA
Source organism: Testicularia cyperi (assembly GCA_003144125.1). Taxonomy (NCBI): domain Eukaryota; kingdom Fungi; phylum Basidiomycota; class Ustilaginomycetes; order Ustilaginales; family Anthracoideaceae; genus Testicularia; species Testicularia cyperi. The sequence goes on from KZ819198.1 coordinate 31,656, forward strand.
CTAGCCCGGTCCACAAGGGAGTCCTCGCGCATGCTGGACCTGCGACCCTGAGAGACATGAGCAACAGTGTCGATCAGCAGGCCGAACCAACCCAACGACTCGGCAAGACCCATAAGGTCACCAGCGATACGGCGCTGCTTCTGCACTTCGGCATTCTTGCTGAGCAATGGGTTCTTGACCGCATTGTCAACGGTGCGGAGCAGGTCGCGACAACGTTTGACAAACCATTCCAGATGCCGCGATGCCGTCTCAAAGGCAAATGCGGCGTCCTCTGCCGCATCGGCACCGGAAGTGGCACCACCTTCTGCAAGCGCACCGGGAGGCGGAGCCGTCACGCCAAATAGGAAAAGACCATAGGCGACACGGCAGGATCGTCGCGGCGCTAGCTGGAGGATGAGCGAACGGGCTCGTTTCCAGGCAGCCGTAGCGATGCGGTCGTGCGCATCGCGATAGATTTTCCCATCGCTCCCCTTGCGCGATTCAGCATCTGCGGCCGAAGATGTTGTCTCGTCATCCAAGCGGAATTGGCAGGCATATGCGAGCATCGCCGCCTTGACGGCTTCGTCGATCATCAAGTCGCGCTTTGAGCGCCGCCAGCCGCCGGGGCCCAGGCCCGACATCTCGGCAAGCTGGCTGTTGAACTCGGACGAGAGGGCGTTGAGTGCTGCATCGGGTTCTGACGATGATGCTGCCCCGGGTGGCGGTCGCGGTTTCTCGCCCCACACGCCCATCTCGCCGCCGAGGTGATCGAGACCGTAGACAAGGTAGAAGAGATTTGGCTGATGCTCCTTCTTCGACGAAGGCGCATCAACGTGCCACGACGCCCAGAGCTGTTGCGAGAGGTTGAGAGCGTCGACGCCGATTGCGCTCTTGATATATGCGCCCAAATCGCCGTCGGTACGCAGCGGCGAGCAGGCGCGCGAGAGCCAAAGGTTGGCATTCGGCTCGACAGTGTGGACGTAGAGCCGCATGCGATTCGTGGTCAGCAGGAGCGAGTCAGCGCGCTGGGCAAAGCGAGCATTGGGACCCGACACGGCCAACGTCTGCGACTCGGCGCGGTTGGCGAAACTCTGAATGAAGCGCGTCCGAGCCTCGCTGCTGGTGAGGCTGCCGGGCGAGCCCGCATCGCTCGAAACAGACTTGGAACGCATGCCGTTCTCCGAGGAATCGTCCGTGATGGCCCGCTTCTTGTTATTGACCCCGTTCGGCACAGATCCAGAAGCCGGCTCATCCTTGGTGGTCTGCGCTGCACTCTTGCTGCTTCGCACCGAGTCTGCAAAGAAGGTTGTGCACTCGATGCCGCGACGTTGACAGTTTGAGCAGACAAGCTTGTTGCCCCCAGCTCCACCGGCTGCAGCGGCGGCTGAAGTGGCCTCGCCATCTTGGCCGGCGTCCGAGAGCTTGCGCTTGTCACCGGCTCCTGTCGTCGAGCTACCGGCGGTTTCTGCTTCCCCAGCACCGCCCGAGGTGGTTGGTCCTACGTCGTTGCCGTCAGCATCGAGACGCAGCTGAAAGTCACAGCCACGCTTGGATGCACGGCATTGGTCGCAACTGATATTTTGTCTTCGCCTTGTGCGACGGCGCGGCGCTAGTCCATCCTTGTTGGCCGCATTGCTCGACGAGCCGGCGCCAGATGAGCCAGCGTCGAAGCTACCATCACGAAGCTTGACGGCGGCAGCCTCGTCGGCCAGGTCAAAGGTGCCATCGTCGTTGATCTCGGCGAAGCGCGAGAGGCCGGCCTCGTTCAGGATCGCCGAGGCGGGGTCCATCGAATTTGGTTGAGCAATGTAGGCGTTGGTTGGCGGGAACGGATCGAGGGGGTCGATGCCGGGCTTCTGCTCGTTGAAGTCGGTGAGGATGTTGGCCTTGGTGTCGGGCAGACCCGTCTCTGGGACGAGTGTGCCGTCAGGCAGGTATACCTGGCCGGGTGGTGCAATTGAGTAGAACGGCTCGTTGAGCGTCTGGTCGGCAATGTAGGCTTCAGCAATGGGATCCTCGAATGTGGTGAGGTAGTTGCTTTCCCCGTTGACGGATTCGTGCTGGCGATGCAGCGCTGCGTCCTCGGGCGCGAGAAAGGCGTTTTCGAGTGTCGAGGCAAAGAACGGCGTCTGCTGTGGGACAGAGGGCATGGACGAGTATCCTCCGGGGCCGTTGATGCGATTCGGCATGCCGTTGGGCGAGGTCAGACCGTTTGCCCCAGGCATCTGCTGATGCTGTCGCTGCTGTTGGTGTTGGTGTTGGTGTTGGTGTTGATGTTGGTGATGGTGCTGTTGCTGCTGCTGCTGCTGCGGAGGCGGCGGTGGCTGCATGAACATGTGTTGTGATTGCGGAAACGATAGAGGCTGCATGTGGGGATGGGATTGCAGTTGCGATTGCGATTGCGATTGCTGGAATGGCGGGCCCTGTTGGTGAAAGTTTGCGTGAGGGAGGTTTTCTGGAGCGCGCTGCGGATTTTGCGGTTGTTGATGGTGTTGCTGGTACGGGAACCTTTGCTGCTGTTGTTGGAACTGTGCGATCTCTGGAGAGAGAAGCACGTCCATCGGCGAGGAGGTCTGCATCTTGTCACGTCACGATGCGCTCGATGATCGGTGGATACGGCAGGCGCAGGGTCAGGGTTGCTGAAGGATGACTGGAGCCAGATGCTTTAAGCTGGACAGATCGGACCAATGATGTCTGGTGTTGATTGACAGGCAGAGTGGTGCTGGGCTGTAGAGACCAAGATAAACGGATTTGAGGTGATTGATATGCAAGTCTCAGCCACTCATGGTTGACGACAGCGTCGGCAGCGTTGAGAGGGTGGCTGTGTTAGGAGGAAGATGCACGAAATTCCGGCACCGACTGGAGTCGGATGAACAACGGCAGAAATTGGTGGCGCAGCGCTGATTCCCAGACAAGATGGTACGGTGACACGCGACACAACGGCGAAGAGAGGGGTCGAAGGACGTCAAAGACACGTGAGAAGGAGGCGGATGAGAAAAAAGGGGCGGAGATTTGCGAGCCACAGCAAGATGAATGGCTGGCAAAGTTTAATCTTGTACAGGCTCTGGAGGATGTGGAATGGAGTGCGGTTAAAGCCGGGTGGGCTGGACCTGCAGATTCAAAGGTTCGGTCGAGCAGTGGACCAGCGTGTGGCTTAATGGATGTAGACAGTTGCAGGACCTCGGGGTCAGTCGGTGTCTGGACCGACTATGGTGTGTGTGTGTGTGTGTGTGTGTGTGTGTGTGTGTGTGTGTGTGTGAGTCTCGGAGACGAGGAGCACACACAAGCGTCAAGGCAGGTCGGCTGGTTCGTTGCTGCAGGTGACTTGTCACGAGTTCTGCTTGCGAGGAGAAGGGTGGACAGCAGACGAGCTCGGATGGCGATAGAGACCGCGAATGCGGGTGTTGATGCTGTGGTCGTAGGGTGGATGTGGATGGAGAGGATGTGGGAGAACGGAGAACGACGTGGTTAGGGGATGCAACGAGGAGATCTGATCGCTGCAAGCAAGACTCGAGAATGGGCCCAAATGGCTTAGGATGACAATCGCAGCCGATCGGATAGGGCTGAGTAGAGTACAGAAGTGTACAGTTAGCGAACAGGAGGACCGTGGGGTCGAGACGAGAGGCGAGTACAGTACAGTACAGTAGTGGCCATGCCAAGCGAGGCTCAAAGGGGAATTTCGGGCGGACAGCGAGAGAGGTACTGTAGTACAGTACAGTACTGCATTGCATTGCACGGTTCTCGACTTTGCTATTCTGTACACTGTGTCGAGTACAATACCGTAGCGAGCGGCCGACAGTATGGGGAAAAGAAAGCGCGGCGCAATCGGGTGAAAGGTGCAAGAGTAGAGCGACAGGCCGTTGCCCAACCACGACGCATTGGCCCAGGCCCAGGCCCAGCCAGTGAGTGAGTGGCCTGGAGCAGAGGAGCGCAGCGCAAAGCACAGCTACAGTACAGTACTTCGTAGTGCAGTGCTTGGACTCTGAAATGGAGGTCCTCAACGAGGCACCAGAGGAGGGAGATCTGTGCTGCGACAGCGGCTATGCTCAAGAATGGTCCAGCTACTGTAGTACAGTAGTACTGTAGTACAGTAGTTGCTGAGTTGCAAAGTTAGGCTGCAAAAGGCACGAGGCCAGCGCCACAGGGTAAATAAATAATTCACAGATCAGCTAGTTGTGCAGCGTGCAGCTTGCAGCCGACAAGTGCAGAAATTAAACTTGCTGCCACAGGCGCGTGCCTGCGCTCAACAGCCACCCTGGCATACTCCCGGCGGGCGGTGAAGCTATCAATATTGCATCAAACAAGGTCACACACTACTCACACACGTACTCACACACACACACACAAATTTCGAGAGAGAGAGAGAGAGGGAGGGAGATGGAGAGGAAGTCCAGAAGATTGAGCTCAGATGCAACGGTTGTGAGGCCCATGTAGTTCATGCTTTGCTGATTGTGTCGTCTTCAAGAGAACAAGCAGCCACATTTCGTAGACGTCTCGGTACACACGCAAACGCAACGAATCCATGCCTGTCAGCTCGCATCTAACCGACAAAGCTCGCCTGCAGGCGTAGCCCCACGATTCTTTGCTGATTACTGGTGAAATCGGAGTCGATAGCTGGGCGCACACGCTGCTGCGCATTATTGCGCATTGAATACAACTCATGCACATCACAGTACGGCCCGGCCAACTGATCCTCGGTCCACAAATACCGTCAAAGGCCACACACTAGTCTCAAGGAACATCGCTGCTCAACTGTTCTGTAGTTGCTACAATCGAAGCTGTCGCACTGCAGCGAATCTCGGCGGGTCTGCAGCAGCCAGAGAACTCGATCCTAGCCGACGTTGGAACCGGGCACATGGGTCAGCGTTCACATTGCACCTTGCAGGCAAATACTTCCATGCTTGGCTTTTTTTTCTTTTCTTTTCTCGTGGCGTGTAAAATACTGTAGTGCTACCTCGAAGCCAACCAGTTGGCTGCGGCTATTCGATCCGGACTGCTGAGTCGCAGAGTCACAATATTTCGATTCGTTTTTCAGCCCCAGAGAGAGGCAACAAAGAGGGTCACGGTTAGACGGGTGGACATCACCTGTCTACGTGTCCACATGCTCTGCACCAGCTGACCTGTTCGTACTACAGTACTGCACTCTGTGAGTCCTTTTTTTCTTCATCGTTTTACCCCCTTTGTTGCAACGGCCAAATTCTCCGTTGCGGTCTCTCCATCGCGCTCCCGACTTTGAGATAGTGTTCCCCCGCATTTTCTTGGACATTTTCGCGCTTTTTCCGAAACCGAGTTTCGCGCGCTTGCTTCGGATCGGCCGACAGTCTGCAGAGGGTTGGCCACGGCCTGACTGATCAAGTGCGTGCAAATCGAGAATCAGCCCCGACTGCAACTCCGGCTGTTCGACACGATGGGAAAAGCGCGCGCGGGAAATCTGTCAAGATCGGAAAGAAAAAAAAAATAATAATAATAATAATAAAAAAGCTGAATTGCAGGTACAGCAGCTCAGATCTGCAGGCCGCGGATCGTCCGTCCGTAGTCGCCCGATTAGACGATCTGACCTTGCACCCACAAGCCAGCTCTAGCTGCTGCCAACACACACGCTCATCCCGAAAGATGCATTCCAATCACACACCATACAAGCAAGTGCCATCGGCCCGGGCACAGGTCGCTCGACCATCATGCACGGATCTCCAGCCCCACCCAGCTGTGTCATCGGCGAAAAGGCCGACAAGCACAGATCCCAGCACCCTTAATCTCACTAGCTACCCTCTTATGTTTCGCGATGCCGATCCGATAACAATAAAGCTAGACGAGCTTCTAGATGTGCATGTGTAGCTTCTCGCCAAGGCCTATACGGGGGCATTGCATTAGTCTGCGCTCGGATCTACTCGGCTTCTGGATGGACAAAGAGGCGCCGGATACTGCGGTAGTTGAACCATGCAGTCTTCTCCGTGGCGCTTGCTTCGGCTAACGGTCAGTGGCCAAGACACTGGGACAGCTTGACTTCCAGCTCGTTGCCCAGATGCAGGTCGAAGCGTCCAAACGTGTCCACGATGCCTCGAATGGCAGCTATCGTGCCCATGTCCACGCTCGAGGCTCCACTCGTCCGCCATGCCTGCACCAGCTCTTTTTGCGCCACGTCCACCTCGCACCCTTTGCCTCCGCTAACGTCTTTATCGTCGCCGCCACCTGTCTTCTTATCCTCCTTTTCCTTTTTGAGATCATCCTGGGAAGGGGACGCCACTGCACCCGAACGCCCAACGTTGCTGGCATCCCGTTCCAGCTTGGCAAGCCTCTCGTCGGCTCCAACAGCCTTTTGCTCCAGCTCGAGTCCAAATTTGCGCATTTCGAGACTGAGATCGGCCAGCGACTCGAGTACGCGCCGGATGTCCTTCTGCACCGACCCGTACGGGTCCTCGTCCAGACTGTGACACAGTAGCTCCCGTAGTGCGGCTACTGCCCAGCTAACCCGTGCGGCATCCCGTCCCGCGATCGAACAAGCCTGCATCGCCACAGATGCCTCGCTCCAGTACTGCTGCCGCCGCGGTCCAAATACTACGTGCTTTGCGTCGGCGGGCAGCAGTCTCCACATCACGCGAATGAGGTTACTGCTGATTGACAAAAGCACGGCCAGGCTGGAGCCCTTGCTTCCAGTGGCTGCTGTCGGCTGTGCAGCGGTCGTTGGTGCTACCGTTCTAGGTTGTGTTGCTGTTGTTGCCGCTGCGGACGAAGGTGTTTGAGGTGCAACTTGTCCAGCTGCAAGCATGTCCCAGACGGTCTGCTGCGAGGTCGACGCCGACGTTGATGATCCAGCTGGCGGCTTTGCAGCTGCTACTGTGGTCGATCCGGTGCCTGCAGGTGCGGCCGCGGGGGAAACAGAGACCCCACGTCGACTGACAAAGCTCTTTTGCTCGTCGATCAGAGCCAGACATGCATTGCGAATCTTGATCCAAGCCGCGCCGTCGAGTCCCACATCGCGATAGATGGCGACTCGGGCCTCTTTGTCCGTGGCACTGAGGCGGGCAAGTTCCGAGTAGGCGTGGCTCGAGAAAAAGATGGTCGGATCCGAGATGCCGTCGATGAGGAGTCTGTTGGGATGCTTGCTGTACTTGCAGACCGGCGACAAGGGATGGCTGAGATACACGTCGAGCAGCGCGATGGCGATCTCGGTTCCGCAGACGGCGGCCATGCTCCATAGTGTGGTTCGCAGCCCCACTTCGGCAAAATTGAAGTCGACGCGGAACGATGGGATCAGCAATCGACGCGCCATACTGCGGGCGCCGACGAGCATGATGCAAAAGCGCCAGATGCGCACCCGAAGGAACGCATACGTCGCAGTGCTCGCCATTGCCGCAATGAATCCCATCGCAGCCGAAGGCAGCAGACGTGACTTGACCGCAGTCACGGCCCGGTCCTTGAGCGATTCGATCGGCTCGCTCGAATCAGAAGCCGCAGAAGAGCTGAAGTCGGGAAGCGCAGCGGTGGCCAGTGACGGGTGACTCCGAAAGACGATAGCGTACGCAGCGCCAAGGACTGCGGCATGCCCGAGAAGAAAGAGGAAACGCTCATTGAGGTAGACGGAGCCGTGTGACTCGACCCAGATCTGTGGACCCCATCCTCCCGTCTTGGAGGTCAGCAGGATGCAGTATGATGCCGCCAGTACCACAAATCCGTAGGCATATCGAACAGCCAGGGCGTAGATCTGAGGATCCGAGAGCGTTGCCGAGAGCTGTGAAGCCCGTGTGGCAGCGAGGGCAGGAGGCTGCCGAGAGATTGTCGAAAAGGCACGTTTGCGTGCTACAGCTAGTGGCAGTATGCCCAATCCGAATGACAGACAGCCTATCAGCATGTTGACTGGTGTGAGGAGGGATAGCGAGAAGACGCTCAGCAATGCCGATGTGAGCAGCAGGTGCCATGTCACGAGCGCAAGCACGTAGGCGCGAGTCTGTCGTGGACGGAGAGCGATCTTGGCAACATCCTGATACCTTGAAGGCAGCTGTGCTTGCGGCACGCTGGCCAATCCGGATGGCATTGTCAGTGGTGAAGGATGCCACCGACAGAGCCGGGTTGCTTCCGGGTCTGATTACGGAGCGATACGATCGAACGCAATCCTTGGGGCGGCCGAATTATCGATACCCAGAGACCAGTGAGCACTTGACTCGGATCGAGTCGGGCACTGCTAGCCAGACGCTTAGAGCTTGGGAAGCGAGTGCTGATAAAGGCGAAGGTAATGGTGATAGATCACCACCCCAAGGCCAAGAAAGGTGAGTGAGAGTCGGTCGCGTGTTGATCTCGGAGATGTTGTTCTGTGTGCTTGTGTATTTTTCTGAGTGGAGCTTCCAAAGACGCAGTGAGGCTCGTCAGGCTGCAGAGTTGCCCGAGGGAAAATAAAGCAAGTCACTTGTTCCGCACGAGAGGAAGAAATATTTCCTGGGTCGGCACGGCGCGGTGCAAGGAAGAAAGTGAGAAAATCGGGAAGAAGGCAGAAAAAGTCAGTTGGCAGCAGCAGCAGACGATCGCCGAAAATTACTCCAATGCAAAGACAGTCTTAGCTACGGCCAACACCGGCAGGAAGAAGTGAGCTTGCGAGACTTGGTGTCCAACAAAGCGGGTAAGTCCGTCTAGTCGTTGTCTGACGACCAGTTCTAATTTTGCAGACGTCGTACCGTAACATTTCTTCCTGGCTGCGACCACATCATCATCTGACAACTTCCTACCAACCATCATTTCGACAGCAGGCGTAGATCTGATCCTGCATATATACACCACTACCGCTCTCCGTGTCGATATGGTTCAGCTTCCGATCGCCCGTTCGGGGCGAATGGCCTCGCAGCTTGTGCGAAACTCGCTCCGATCCGCAACTGCTTCGTCCTCGTCTTCGTCCCCGTCATATGCCACGCCAAGCGCACTGCCATCGCAACGTCAGAGCCGATCGCTTCACACTTGCCCACCGACCGCCGATACGCTGTCTGAGGGATGTGCGCCGTTCCTGTCCAAGGCGACGGTCCAGCAGATCTCTCAAGGCTGGCAAGGTGGCCTGCTCGAGCTCCTCAACCAGGAGGTTCGCGACTCCGAGTTCGCCTCTTCCTCCATCGTCGAGACCGTGATTGGCCTTTCCCAAAATCGTGAAAAGGTGCTCGCGTTCAACTATGCGTCGCAGGCTCTCAACAACAGCTTCTTCCTCTCTACCCTTGCGCCCCAGGATCGCCTTCGCAACACCACACCCCTTCCCAAGCTTGCCACTGCCATCTCCAAGAGCTTTGGCAGCTTCCCCGAGATGTGTCTCGCCTTCTCCTCAGCTGCCTACGGCATGTCGGGTTCCGGTTGGGTCTGGCTCGTCACCGATCAGCATCGTAATATCGGCGTCGTCCCTACCTTTGGCGCAGGCACCGTGATCGTCCAGAACCGCATGCAGCAGGGCAAGCACTTTCTCCTCCCCAGCATCAACGACCAGACCACCGGATCCGCCGACGGCTCCAAATCGTCCTCTTCGTCCACCAACGCCTCCGAGCGCCCATCTCGACCCATGGACTCGCTCTTTAGCGGCCTCGGCATCACCGACAAGGTTGGCAAGGATCTCTACCCCCTCCTCAACATCAGTGTACACGAACACGCCTGGCTCAACGACTACGGTATCATGGGCAAGGAGGAGTATCTCACCCGCTTCTGGAACTGCGTCAACTGGGACAAGGTTGAGGAGCGTTTCGAGACCTACTGCCCTCAGTCCTCGCGTTACATGTAAAGCAATCTCCCGAACTTGAGAGAGCGACAGGCACCATCAACCATCACACACTTGTTATCTCGAACTGTACCGACACCACCCAAAACAGGCACATCACTCACTGTAATACTATCGACCTTTGTTAGAGTTGGAACAGATACGCGCGCTCTACGCGGTCTGTGTTTGGAGACTTGTTGATGCTAGGGCAAAGAGGACTCGCCTCGATCATACATATGCATGGCAAAGTCGATGGTGGAACGCTTTCAGTCGCTTAGCTTCGGAGCTTACTTTGGCTTGGATAGTATCTGCTTCTCGCCAAGCGACCGATTGCTGCGTGCACGGGCCCCGGACGCCTTTGCTCTACCTTGTATCCACGAGTCCGTAGCGCTAATCTTGCTTTTGCTTTTCTTTTCTTTTCTCTGTCTTCTGCGGGGCAGCGTGATATCTCGTAACAAGAACGTACCGAGTCAAACAAGTCTGGACCAGAACAGACGGGATCACTTCAGCATTTCGACGATCGCGTCCAGCGCCGGTCGTACGCAAGTCCAGTGATCGCCGTAGATTTTACGGAACTCGAGTCGGGCGGATGCACTCCAGAAAGCGCGCCAGTCTTGCTCGCTCGCCATGAGACCTTCCATGGCGGTGTTGTCAGTGGCACTGAAGATGGCAACGGTGTCTGGCTTGGCAGCAGCCGACTCGAAGCGCAGAGAGCGATAGCCAGGGAGGCTCAGAGCACACGATCGGAAGTGCTCGCGCACAGAGCTGGGCTTGATGCGATCGAGCATAGACTCGAGCGTCTTTGCAGAGAGAGGCCGGATCTGAGAGGCGTAGGGCGTGTCGATCAGTCCGACAAAGGCAACTCGCTGCCCAGAGGTCAGCAACTGTCGTGCGACCTCGAGAGCAATGACGCCGCCGATGCTCCACCCAGCCAGTCGATACGGCCCGCGGGGCTGAAGTCGCACGAGCATCTCGACGTAGCGCTCGATCAGCTCCGACACGCCTCGACTCCAATCCTCCACACGGCCAAGATAGGGGGAGTCGAAACCGTAGATGGGTATTGCAGCCTCAGTGCTCGGTCGAGGATAGCTGGATGCCACACCGGTGCCATCGGGAAAGAGAAAGAGGCAGCTGTCCTGGTCAAATTGTCGGAGCGCCGGTCCTGCCAGGTGGCGAGGTTCCATCACAGACACGGCGCCGGCGTGGGACTGATGGCCGAGCTTGGCGAGGTGCTCAGAGGCGGTCTCGGGGACGTTTCGGGCTCGCGGGGCAAGCTTAACACCCCCGATTGCTGTTTCGCGATCTTTGTGTTGGATGCGCAGGCCTGGAGCTGGGGCCAGCGGAGGCTGTGTCGATTTTGGCGTGCTCTTCTGCGGCTCACTCGATTGCTCTGCCACTCGTTTGGCCTCATCCGCTGCCGTCCTGGAGGCCATCTTGACCAGTCGCCCAAGTACGTCCCGACGGATTCGCTTGAAGACGATGCCCTCCATCACACCCAGCAGGGTACCATCCTCGAAGAAAAAGTAAGAGGACCCCGTCGAGAGATCGTCGCGTTGCTGCATACGCGCATAGACGCGCACTGCGGTGGTGGTACCGGGCGTCACGAACGTGAGACGAGGCATGACGACGACGCGTCCGATGTTCTCCGCCATGTAGATCCAGTTCCCCTCGGCAAAGGCCACATTGCTGATGAAGCCGGTAAGACCTCCGAGACTGTCGAGCAGCATCGGACTGCAGACGAATTTGCCGCCGATTGCCTTGGGATGGTAAAGCACCTCTGATACTGCCTCACCCGCCTCGCAGTTGAGCCAGATGGTGTTCATGCCTCGGAAGCCGTCAAGATACAGCACGATGGCCTCGAAGCGCTTGTATATGGTCTCACGACGCAAAATCGAGTCCGAGTCCGCCAGCACTGCGCGCGCCGCTGTTTGTACCAGATGCGATAGCTTTCCCCACTCGGTCTCAATTTCCCGCAGCGGCACGGCTCGGATCCGGCACGCGCCGTATTGATGCTGCTGACTACGCACCGAGCTATAGGAGGCAAACTCGATCGTGGCTCCTTCGGACGACTCTGGATCTCCACGGAGGATGACCTCGAGGCCTTGCTGAGGATCATATTGGTTGCGATAGAGCGACGCCACCATTGACAAATTTGACACCTCGATCGTCACGTCTGCACTGCTGGTTCGAGTCTCGCCCGACTCTCGCACTGCTTTGCACCAGTAGCTCCCAGCTTCTTGTGCAAGCTCCACGAAGACAGTCGCAGGAGTCAGAGGAACGCCAAGAATTATGTGGCCCTCGATAAAGTCTCGGAAGGGCGACTGGTTGACTTTGGCCACGAACCTGGCCGTAGGGGGTGAGACATCCAGGGCAATGCACTGCGAAAGTAGGGAATGCTCGGGCTTCGCCAGTGTACGCTTCTCCGGCGCGGCGATTTTGTCTCGGACCTGCTTGGGCTTGGTGCCGGCAGTAGGGTTGCTTTCGGCGGTGTCCCTGTTCGGGATCAGGTGATCGCGCAGCCCACGATCTTTGAATTCGACCCAATACCCTTCTAGATCGAACGGGTAAAGTGGAAGCTGGCCACTGAGCTTGCCCGCAGAAGAAGGCACGCCGAGATCCGCAAATACCTTGCTCCAGTCGAGCTGAATTCTGCGGGATGCCAGTGCGATAATCAGGTCGACTGTAGCTTGCCAAGACGAAATTCCTCGTCGGAAGCTTGGGAGAAAGTCTGGCTGTCGAGTCCTGTCAGCGTAGCAGCCCTTGAGCATAGGAACACAGGTGGGATGCGGGCCAGCCTCGATCCAGAGTTCCACGCCATCGGACATTTGAGTCTGAAGGTCGGTAATCGAATCGGCGAAACGCACCGGCTGGCGCACGTGCTGCACGAGGTACTCGCCGTTCACATCACGCGAGCCCTTCGGGAGGACACGGCCTTTGACATTGGAAGCGAGGGGCGTCTGAATCGCGCCCAGCTGCTTTCCCTGAAGGAACTGGCGGTAGCGGTCCATCAGAGGGTCAACAGCAGCTGAATGGAATGCATACGGAACTGGAATTGCCATCGCTTTGATCTTTGGTTCCATACGGTCACACATGACGCGAAGATTCTCGATGCCTTGGGTTCTGCCAGCAACGACGGTATCCGTTGGACTGTTGATGCAGGCGATCTCGAGACCGAGTCCCATGAGCTCTGAATGCCCGATAAGCTGCTCGACCTGCTCCACGCCAGCGCGCACTGCAAGCATCGACGAGGCGTTCGGCTCGCAAAGCTCCATCATGAGCAAGGCCCGCGTGCCGACAAAGTGCAGCAAATCGCGTAGACTCAGTGCTCCTGCAAGCCAAAGTGCGGCATACTCTCCGAGAGAGTGACCGACCACGCAGGTTGGCTTTATTCCCCAACCGATCAGCATCGAGGCAAGCGACACCTCGACCGAAATCATTGCCAGCTGGTATTGGACAGGGGTGTAGTTGTCGGCGGAGCGCGAGTCCTGTCCGGCTGCCGAAGGCGACGCAGCGTTGAAGATGGCATTTTGCGGACAGGGTGAGATGACCTCGCTTGGGTTAGGCAGCCCAAGCGTTCCGCAAATGGCACTGCATCGATCAACATAGCTGCGGAAGGCAGGACTTCCCTCGTACAGCTCCCTACCCATGTCCAGATACTGAGAACCCTGACCGCTGAAGACAATGCCGACAGACATGGATACAGACTGGCCGAGTGATGAGGAAGATGCAGCCTCATCAACGTAGACAGACTCCTGTCCTCTGAGGCACGAACGCACTGAGTCGATGGTCGATGGACTTGCGAGCAAACGATACGAATGCATGGCATCGCTCAGAGACACACCGCTGCAGAAAGCTTCTAGGTCAACGTTTGGGTGGGAGTCCAAGAACGCGATCAGACGTCTTCGCTTAGCATCGAGAGAGAAGGGCGAAGAAGCAGAGACAAGGAGCAGCAGGGGCCGGTCTTTGCAGAATGAGTTCGCGACGGAGGCGCCCTCACCGGCGGACGAGAGGAGATGCGGACGGTTTTGGAAGCGCGACGCAGGCTCAAGCATGATCGACGAATTACCGCCCGCAGCCGAAAAATTGTCAACCAGCGCGATTCCGGTATCGACGTTGGTCAGCTTCGTCGGCGACATCGGCACATGGAAGCCCTCCAAAGACGGCAGCTTGCTGTTGAGCACCGTGCGGATGCCGACGTGTCGGGGCACTATTCCGTGTTCGTAGATCTTGACGGTCTTGACCAGACTGCTGGCTCCCGAGGTGGCTTCAGAGTGACCAATGTTTGCCTTGACCGAGCCGAGCACGAGCGGCGCCGAGTTTGGCCGACGCTCGGGCCCAAAAGCCTCAACAATTCCTGTGACCTCCTCAAGATCCCCGCTCTGCGTGCCAGTACCGTGCATCTCGATGTAGCTCACATCCGCCGGCACGGCATTGCTACTAAGCATCCCCGAGCCGTAAAGGCGACGCTGCGTAGGGCCATGTGGATGGGTGATCGAGAACGACTCGCCAGAGTGGTTGGTGGCCGCCGACGAGATCAGCGCCAGGATGGGATCACCGTCACGGATGGCGTCGGGAAGCCGCTTGAGCAGCATCAGCGACACTGCATCAGCGCGAGAATATCCGGCGCCGGCGTCGTCAAGCGTGAGGCACTGAGACGACGGCGAAAGGAAGAAGCCTCGGTCGAGTCCGATCGTAATCTGAGGCTGGGTGAGGATGTTGATGCCTCCGGTCAGAGCCGCGCCTGTCTCGCCAGCAACGAGGCTGTTGCATGCCGCTTCGATTGCCACAAGAGCTGAACTGCACGCGGTGTCGTAGGTGCACGCATTGCCCTCGAAGCCAAAAGCTTGGTTGACGCGCGCAACGAGATGAGCTCGATGCGTGTTTGCCACAAAGTTGGGTCGTATGTCCTGGCTGAGATGCTCGCGGTAGTCGTCGCTGCAATAGGCCAGATGACTGCTCCATTGCTTGGCATCCTTGGGTCGCTTGAACGCTGAGAAGCCATACCCGGCCTGCTGCAACACTTCGAAGGCGGTGAGCAGGGTCACCCGCTGCTGCGGGTCCATCTGTCGACAGTCTTCACCAGAGGTCATGCTACCCAGCAGATTTCGGTCAAAGAAATGTGGCGACTCGAGAAAGTTGCCGGTGCTGACACGCATAACGTTGCGTTCGCGGTACGAGCTGGAATGGTAGTCCTCGTAGCGGTAAAGAGTCTCTGGGATCTAGCAAAGAGAACGAAAAAGATGAAAAGGAAGGAGTTCTTCTGGTTCAGTCGCTTTCACACTGCTGCTTGTCGAGAGCCTGATTGGGAAAAATATGGAAAGGAGCTGCGTACCTGCCGACACATGTCCTTGCCCTCTTCCAGTAGCTTCCAAAGCGCATCGGGATCGTCGGCACCAGGGACACGGCAGGACATGCCGATGATGGCAATTTGCTGACACGGGTTGCCCTTGACCGCCGACAGACTCACTGGCTCGTCGCCATACCGTTGGCCGTCCTTGGCGTAGAGAGCGTTGCGAAGGTCGGTGGTCATGGGCATGAGCTTTGCCGACTCGAGACTGCATTTAAGGCGAGCGAAAACCGGGTCGAACGAAGCGTCGCCAAAGGTCAGCATATGAAGCCCGGGTCCATAGATGACCGACCGTCGAGAGGCGTCCTGGGCGGCCTCGATACAATTCTGCAGATGTGAGAGTGTTCGCCCAGCATCGCCTCGTAGCAACAGCGGCTCAAAATTTACGCGCAGGCTTCCCAGAGACTTTGCGGACGTCTCGAAGGGAAGAGATATGTCTGGCATTATCAGGACTATGTCTATGTGTCGCTCTTGCACAATCTGTACAAGATTGGCTTGAAATTCAGCTGCACTTTCTGCAGCCAGCATAGGTAGACCATTGAGCCAGTTGACCTGGCTTTTATCGTGCCCGGACAAGGCTGTCCGTACGTCAAATAGGTCTTTGTCACTGCGCAAGCCAAGGACGAGCCCGTGCAGGCACTCATCGACAGCCCATCCCGTAGATGTAACAAGTTCTAACACTTGCGACTGCGTTTCTTGATCAGTCCGGATGAGTGCCCGTCGAAGTGTAGAGTTCGATGCCATGGATTTCACGAGGAAGAAATCGAGCCAGTACGCCAGCCGGATGGCTTCGATGCCTTTGGTGATCAGATCCAGCGAGTTGCTGACGTCTGTTGACCGCAGAACCTGAATGGCAAGGGACGCCTCGGGGTCGAAAATGGCAGGAAATTCCGATCGCATGGCCTCGCGATGGTCATCCCGACTGCTGAGAGCAATCGAAAGAATAGTGATTGTGGTCAGAGTAACCTTGAGCAGGAGAAAGGCGTCATCTTCTGGCTGTTCGGATACGAGTCGATCTAGAAGAGCACTGCCGTTCTTGTTTGAAGTTGCCCATGATGTCTTCATCGCTTTGGTGGTTACATATTGCTCAACGGCGTGGCTCTCGCTCTCCACCGCTCCGAATGCCGCATCCAAGAAGCTTTGAAGAAAGGCATCGAAATTGGCTCGTTGAACCAAGAGTTGGAAGGTAGAGGGGCGGACCAGACCGGGAGAGGAAATGTACAGAAGGATTGGCTTGGTTCGAATGTGCCCAGGAGCCTCTTGCAAAGCTGAGGATGCGTCCATGACTGTGCGAAGTCTGGGTAGCTGGAGAAAGCGCGCTTGGCGGTCGATTCGTCAGAATCGGCCTCTCTGATGTGTGTTCTTATGTATGCTTTCGTGTTCGATGGTCCTTTCGGTGCATGCGTATTGGACAAATGTCTGTGCGACGGAGCAGCTGCCACATCACTTGTGAAGCGGTCGGGTCAAAGGCAAGTAAGTTGTCGTCGCTTCTCATAATTGGCGCTGCGACCCGACAGATGCAGTTTGCGCTTCACTGCACCACCCAGTGGTTCTCCTAGTAGTCAGAAGAGCGCGAGCAGCCCCTTCGAAACCGTCACCCAGTATCCACTTCAAGATCGCAATGTGAATAAGATGCTCAACCCTCCTCGTGATTTTCACGCCCAATATCATCGCAATCAGGGATTACGGGTAGCCTCCGAAGCTCCAGATATGTTGGGACCGAAAAGCACGCTTTCGGCGATGATGTCGCTTGTGTGCGCCCGGCTATCGCCAAGGTATTGTAGAGATGATCGAGCGAGGCAAATCGGCTATTCGTCGGTAGTGCCGTCGGATCGGAGCTTTCTAAGATCTTTGGCGTTGCCAGGCTCGGTGTTAACATGACAGCAACACCCCCGGTCACTCTTCCGACGGATCGATCGCTACATTACAATCGTTCTCAGTCCCGTCGGAGCAGGTTTGGGATGTCGAACTAGAGATCAGTTCGCCTCTAACGGCTTAGTATCCGACCTTTCTCTCTGTTTACAGAGAGTAGCCGGCTCTCCCGCACCTCGAATCCATCCTTTGTTTTTCTTTGTCATTCGCACGACGCGCCCTGATGTGATTCAGTACTTTTGGAAGGAGTAGTCACCTCCCATATTGTCTCGACTACGCCACATGTACGCGTTCGCGGCCGACCCGGTCTGGTCCTTCCTAGACCCGGCGAGCCGATTTACACCCGAAATACAAGACAACACTTTACTGTAGTCACAAGCCAGTCAATTTCGGCAAGAAGCTGAGTGTTCGTCCGCTATCATATCGATGGTCGGCAGAGAATCAGAAGCTGGCTCCTACGGCTCGCGGCAGAAACTAGCCCCTTTGGCGTCTTTGGAGCAACACAGCAGCCTGTTGCGCGGAGAAGAGGCTTGCACGTCTCCCGGCAGAGCAAATTTGATAGTCAGACACAGAAGTGAAAGCAGCTGCCTGCCAAATCTCTGCGTACACATGTCTAATAGCTCGATCATGTTCCACGATGAGCTCAAGTATCCCTGCTGTGAGATCTTCCGACGTTGCTGCCTTCGCAGCCTCTTCAATTTTTCCGACACCGACGCGCGCACCAAGCTGAGAGAGCGGTCAGTGCATCACATTGGGCGCCCGTGACAATCATCGTCGCTAGAACGTCACACAAGGTGGGCGCAGCCAGCTCCGACTCGTGATCGCGAGCAATTCGCTTTGTGTACAAACTCAGCATCGCTGTTGGACAGCAAGGGTGGCATGAAGCGCGTACGACAGCCAGAACTGTGATGACTGCATCTTCAAGTTTCGCACTGCAACGAAAAGACTCTAGCATGCGTGTCATTGACCTTCTTCACCTAAGCGGAGGCTGAGGGTGTTTTCAGAACGCAACAGTCACCGCTCTCTCGAAAGGCTCCAGTCTGAGGCCTCTCTCTCGATATCTGCATGGTTTCTACGAGGTATAAGACAAGAGTTCTTGACGATCACCGGACCTTTTTTAAATATTACGAGCAAAACAGCGCACGCCTATTGCAAGCACACGAGGATAATGACCAACAAGCCCAAGATCAGGTTACTGGCCTTGCACGGCAAGAGCACTTCGGGTCGAATTATGCTCACGCAGATCAAGCCTTTGGCAGACGCGCTGCAGGACTTTGTCGAGATCGAATACCTCGATGGAGGACATTCTTCCCCGCCTTTTCGGAGTAAGCGATCTGGCTCATTGCAACATGTGTTGCAAGGGCAGCATTACTGTTGATAAAAAAAAATCGAGACTGATCAGACGTTTCTTCGGTCAATTGTTTGGTTGCTGGCTGACTACTGCTCGTCGTCAGACATTGC
Source organism: Testicularia cyperi (assembly GCA_003144125.1). Lineage (NCBI taxonomy): Eukaryota > Fungi > Basidiomycota > Ustilaginomycetes > Ustilaginales > Anthracoideaceae > Testicularia > Testicularia cyperi. The sequence continues at coordinate 50,033 of KZ819198.1, forward strand.
GACTCTCTTCCCTCAGCATGACTACCAAGCCTGGTTTGTCGAGCCCTCAGTGGAGCAGCTGACAGGCGCGCATCGCAGAATTCTGGATTGTTTGCGTCCGAAGCTAAAGCTGCCTCCTTGGATCCTGAACAAAGAGGCCATCTCATACCAGTCAGGCGTGGACATCGACACGGAGCTGATCAGACCACCGGACGGTCCCGTTATGACAATTCACAGGCAGCTCAGCAATGCGTCGGATGATTTGGGTCCTGACTGGGAAGACTTCGATTGGTTCAGTGAAGATCACTATAGCGGTAGCAAGAGCATGAGTAGCACGGGAAGCAGCAGTAGGAGCAGTATTGGTGCCAGCATAGGCGGTCGCATGCTCAGTCTCGAGAGGTTGGACACGCGCCAGTCGTCCTGGCCGTCTTCGGGTCTCGACACCCCAGCATCTGCGATCAGCGACGTTCCGGCCAGTATGGGTAGCATGCCCCCCTTTGACGGCCTCATTTGCTTCTCACAGGGATGTGCGGTTGCAACAGGCATGCTGCTCAATCAGTTCCAAGCCGACGAAGCACGCCATCTCGGATATCCGGTCCGCTTTGTTGTTCTGATCTGCGGAAGTCGGCCGCCCGATGGCAAGATGGGATTCGTATCGACCCCAGGATCCGCACCCATTGCTCTCCCCAGCATCCATGTCCAAGGCCTCAAGGATTCGGCGCTTGCCGAGCAAAAGCGCTTGAGCGCACTTTACGATAACCGGGTCAAGATGGTGCTTGAGCTAGACATTGCCCACCATCCGCCGCGGCGAACGAGCGATGTCGACACGGTGGCCGAAGCCATTCACAAGCTCATCGACACGCTCGAACCCCGCGAAGCACGACCCTGAAGCAATGGGCGAGATGACCCGGCCTTGTGAGTTCGAGAGCAAGCTCATGAGCCGACTCTGCTCCTCAAGTGACTGCTCTCTGGACCGTCTGAACTCGCTCTCGATCGGCCAGGTACTTTTTTTTTTCGTCTAGCCTGATGCCATCTCCGCACACACAAACCCTCTTGCTTGCCCTTCGCAGCACGCTTTACCCCTGTCGTCTGTATCTTGACATAAGCTAGCTCTGATGCGGTCTTCGATTCCTACAGACTCGATCGCCGCGGTATGTGTGAGACGAGCTGATGGCCTGTCAAAAGGAGCTTGGAAGGACAAACTGAAAAATCAGGAGACGTGAAGCAGCAATGCAGCAGCCGGTCGCGCCGGCAGAGACTCGAAGGCGAGTACAGTACCATAGTGAACAGGAGGAACAGGGGCTTAGGGGGGCCAACCGTTTGTGCCGAGGCACGAGTGGCGGAAAGCTGGCTGAAGGCGCGGGATGAGCCAGAGGGGCTCAAGCTAGCCCAACTTGCTGAGGCACAAGATGGGCAAGTCTTTTTGGCACGACCCTGAAACCGGCAGCAGAAGCAGGTGCAGCAGAGGCAGCAAGCGGCATGCGTGTGTGTGTGTGTGTGTAAGGCCCACGTGGGAAATAACGAGGATCTTTCCAGCTGGCGCAGGACCCGGATGCCGCATGTCTAAGTCAGCCAGTCCAGTCGGGGGCCAGTCAGTCTGACTTGAGCTCCAAATTTGTCACCGGGGTGAGTTGGTGGCCTCTGATTATTCAAAAGCGCCGGCGTCCTAGCTCACTCGCATTTCAAGTCAGGATTCATGTACAAAAAAAAAAAAAAAAGGCTGCACAGCCATCCGGTGCCCGTGTCTTGCACGGGGCCGGTTTTGTGCATTGTGCTCTGTTTCGCCCCCGTCCTTGCACCCCTCAGCTTGGCACTCATTGCCAGACATTGAAGAGTCGCACTGGCAGCAGACGCTCGGCTCTTGTTCGGCAGTGACAGGATTTCGCATCACTGCCATGGTCTAGCTGTTGTTGTGTCCGCTACCCGCAAGCCTGAACGTTGTGGATCGGGACTGCCTGAGGCGGCGCCAAGGGAAGAAGAACAAAGAGAGAGTGAAAAAGAAGCGATTGACCGACACTCCTCCTCGGCTGGCCCGTTTGCATCAATGCGCGTCCATCACCAATGGAGCACGCCACGTTACTGTCTGTAACTGGACGCCTCCGCTGGATTTCTAATTTTACGCTTTTTCAAGGGTGAACGATCTGACAGGCTGCGACGTGCTGTACTGTACCGTGCGTGGCAAGACACCCCACCTCTGCGTGTGGGATGTGGGATGTGGACTGATGCCTCAAAATCGGATCAAGCAGGTGCGAGCGGCCCGCGAAATAAGCAGTACAGTACTGTAGGTACGTTGCAGCACACACGGCAACACCACAGTATCGAGCCTCGCCCTTTTGTTCGCTTTGGGTGCAACATGGAAGCACATCCCCGGATGCAGAGCTCCCTTCTCGAGATCAGCAAGTAACGTACTGGCACATCTAGCAACAATTCTCGAAGCCGGTGTTTGTTGCTTCCGAGTCTCGAATAGAGATGTGAGGCCGTTTGCCACTGCATAGCTGTGTCTGATTGAGATTGTGCCATTTTCCTGATTATTGTACTGTACCCTGCGTCTGTACTACAGTACTGTATTTGTCCCTTTTTTCTGCGTGATTTTCGTCGGTGGTCGTGCACAACAAATTTAATGCACGCACCAACCGACGACAACCGACAAAGACGACGAGACAATACTGTATTATCATATTCTACAGCTACAGTACTGTACTTTACCGTACTGTACTGGCATTGGCCGCCGTTCTTCGGCCTCCCCGCTTCCCACCCTTCTCTGTCGGCGGGCCTCCTCGAAGAATTACAGCTAGTACAGTACTATTGACCGCAGCTGCTCCTCTCATCCTTTCCCTTCACCAAGACAGTACAGAAGGGTGCAGCCATATTCACCCACCTCTACCCTACTACTTCAACATTCTCGCTTCTTCACCCCACTTCATCTTGGGCACTCGCTTCATCAGCGCACTTCACTGTGCTCTCTCGTACAGCCACGCTGGCCAGAATTGGCGCTCCTTTCTCCGCGAACTCCAATCGCAGTACATACAGGCCTTGCGACACACCAAGGCCAGCAATAGGCGCTTGGTCCCCTTTGTTTGCGATCCGCTCACATCCTCTGTACGCCCGCAACTTGCTGACTTCTGCCACAACTAGCCCAGTATACCTCCACCACACACACACACACACACACACACACACATACTTCAATCGTAACCTCGCGCTGTTCGGCGACCCGATTCCGGACAACTCGATTGGTACTGTCGCTTGGTACTGTCGCTGCTCGACGTCGCCGGGCTCGGACTCACACCGCTTCGCTACTTGCTCGAGCCGGCCAGTGCACTGTCGACAGACTCATCCCCTACACCTTTGATTGGCCTGCGCTAGCCGTCGATCTTTCCTCAACCACCGAACTAGAATCTTTCTTACCGTCGGCTCGCTGTCCTTCGATCGAGGCCATCTCTTACTCGGCCCTGGGGATGCCTTGAATCGACCACCCGCTGTACCTCAAAAACCTTAGCACCTACACTCCCGTAGTGGCTTGTCTCCCCGGACAGCGTCACCATGAGCGGCGGTACCGAGAGGCGTAACCACCCGGGACACCTGAGCGCATTTCCCTTGCGCGGTGCCCATGCTTCCCGAAGTCCGTCTCCTCTCTCGGGCAGCAAAATCACCTCGTCCTCCATGCATGCTTCCCAGGCCCCGAGTCAGTCCACGCTTGCGCAGCGATTCCATCACTTCTCCCACGCTTCTGCCGGCAGCAGCAACATTACTGGTGCCCGGCGCTTCAGTCAGCATGCCGACGATGGCTCCACACCAAACTTTGAGTTGCCCTCGGACGGCATGTTTTCCGCTGCCGACGCTGCAGCTTCAGGCTCGGGCTCGTACTGGCTGCCGCCAGAATCTAGATCGCAGTCGGTCCCACCCAGGATCTTTGTACAGAGCCAGAAACGCATGCCTCCTCAGATCGACACCACCGGCAAGCACTACACCCGCAAGGACAGTCTGATGGAGGAGTCTGAGAAACGCCCAACCAGTCCCCACATCACATCGGCAACACCGACGAGCGCGCGCATCCACAACCCCTTACACGGCCCTGGCCAGCATCATCACCAACACCGTTCCGGCTCCGGTCATGAGCAAGACTCGCAGCGAGCTCGGCAGAATCGTAGTCCTGGCGCCCATCGGGTTGGCTCGCCAGGTATCCTTCAGTCGGCCGTCTCAGCCGCGCAGTCGCTCATGGACGCCGTCGCTGGCCGTTCGTCGCCAGTTGCAAATCGGTCCCGACCTGCGATCGATGACCGCGACAGCCTCAGCGATGACGAGGCGGGCAAGGGCCACGGACGCAAGGCAGCTGGCCGCTTCACGCCTTCGTCGCACACCCACCACTACAATCAGCAGCATCACCCGAAACCGCATCCCCAGGCCCATGCCCACTTTTACACCGGCGCCGCGCACGACAAGGCCGGACACCTGGTATCGGAGCCAGAGGAAATGGCCCAGGGTATCAGCGGCAACGTCGAATGGCGCACCAGCTTCACGGAATCGAGGCGTGCCACCCCCGCAGCCTATCGACCCAATAGACCCCACACACCACGCAAACGCGGCAGCGGGCAACAGGACGGCGACGACAGCACCGATATGCGCCTGCCCAACTCGCACCACTCGACTCACTCCTCGATCCACATCGGCTCACCCATCGTTGTTCCTCAAGCGAGGCGCGGAGCTGTCCATCTCCGGCCGCGAAGACGGCGCCGGGTGGCGCGGCAGTTCAAGCCGCAGCTGACCGTCAAGCAGAAGCTCGTCGTCGCCGTTGCCGGGCTTGTGCAGTTGCTGCGTCTCTTGGCCTCGCCAGTCGAGGCGCTGCACCGCTTCCGCGAATGGCGCATCGACACCCGGATCTGGCTGGACGAGGCGTTTCGAGATCCCACGACGGGTGCAAGGAGCTATCGCCCACCCTGGTTGCAGGCCTATGTGCCGCTGCTGATCTGGCTCGGAATCAGCCTCACGAGCACGGCGACGGTGATCACGTTCCACACCGAGGTGTTTGTGGGTCTGGACCACCTCTCGACGTATCTGCAGGGGCTTGGCTTGCAGGGCAAAGTTCTGCTCGGCTCATTGATCTTCCTGACCACGTTCCCACCGTTGCCACTCTACTCGACGCTGATCATGCTGTGCGGCTTCACGTTTGGCCTCTGGGACGGCTTTGTTATCAGCTACATTGCGGCCATCTCGGGTGCGATTGTTGTGTTTGTGCTCAGCCGATCGCTGCTCAAAGACTGGATGGCGGGACTGCTCAACAAGAGCGGAGGCCTCAAGAAGGTGGTGCGCGCCATCGAGAAGCAGCCCAAGCTTCTCTTCCTCGTCCGACTGGCCCCGTATCCGTACAATCTGATGAATACGCTTCTGGCCAGCTCGCCGACGCTGACGCTGCGCACGTATGTGCTGTGTACGGCACTGGCTCTGCCGAAGCTGATGATCCACGTGGCGCTGGGCAAGTCGATCAAGAGCTTTGCCGAGCCCAACGGCAGCACCAAGGAGATGACCAAGGAGGAGGAGGAGGAGGCACACACGGCCGAGACGGTCAAAAAGTGGGCGGGGCTCGTGGGCGTTGGCCTCTGCATTGGCATCATGGTGTATCTGCTGTCGGTGGCCAGAAAGGCGGTGGACGAGCTGGACGACGACGAGGATGACGACGAGCTGCTGGACGGCGAAGATCAGGACCTGCTGCTGTCGTCCGACTTTGACGACGACGACGACGACGACGTTGTTGTTGGCGCACACGACGGCGACGTCAACGGCAATGGCAATGGCAATGGCAATGGCTACTTTCAGCATCGGGATGACAGTGCTGGCGTCGACATGCGAGAGCGAGCCGGGCCGGGTAGTGTTGGCTTCCGCAATGGATATGCGCCCATTACGGCATCGCCCGAAGAGCGGCTGCGACAGAGCATGCGACAGCCGGTGCCCATGTCGCTGGGCAACAGCGCCTACGACCGTGGCTCGGGATCTTTTGAGGACCGCATCTCGCAGAGCAACCACAGCGGCTCGCTCGGCGGGCAGTCGATCGACCTCGCCGAGCGCATCGCCGAGATGGAGGCACACGCCGAGGGAATGCAGTTTGGGCCTCCGCTCACCACGAGCATCGGAGCAGAGCCGACGGCAGTGCTGGGCCCAGGTGCCGGGCCACCACAGTCGGTCTTGAACATCTTGGACCAGATGCCGTCGTCGTCGTCGTCGTCGTCGTCTGCTTCAGTGTTGCAGAGCTGGGAATTGGCATCGCCCGACGAGCTCGAGTCTCATCTTGCGGGCAATGACGACCACCTTGACCATCATCAGCAGCATCAGCATCAGCATCAACATCCGTATCCATATCAGCATCACCTGCAGAAAGACGAGCAGTAGGGTGTGATTTTAGAATCGAGGGATTCAGCTACTGGCGTGGCTTCTCCTTCCCAATGCATCTGTCATGTTCTGTTACATACATCGTTCATTCTTTTTCCCGGTATCTCACGTGTCTCGTTGCATTAGTTTGCCGTATTGCTCCTTCTGTTGTTTTTTGTCCCTGCATTTGATTGTAAAGATTTCCAGCTCGGTGCTGAACACGGGTTTGCTTGCCTGTTTTCGCTGCTCTCTCGATGGCTCACTCGTGGGCTTGATCCTCGCAGTGGAGTATGTGCGTGCGTGTGTGTGTGTGCCAAAGCTAGACAGAGGATGAGCCGAGTTTTAAAGAGTCTGCATGGTATGCTATGGGCAAATGGTTGTAATCTCGAGCTCGAAATTGCCAAGATTATGGCAGCTCCTAACCGTGCAACACAACGTTTTGGCGCCTACATTATATTTTATTTTTATTTTTTTCATCGGGATTTACGATGCCCGAGTTATATATATGTAATTCTGTTTTTATCTTTTTTGGCTCGACGTGCGGGCTTTTCTTGCTTGCTTGCATCCGCTCTACTGTGATCAACCTTCACCTTGACAACGACAACGACAACGAATGGGGCCTGGTTTTCCGCATCTCGCTGTTCGTCTTGCTTGCTCAATTCCCGCTCGTACCTCGGCCCTTATCTCTAGTCGCACTGCTATTGCTGGGCGATCTGCAGTTTCTGCGACACACAGCACGAAGCACCGCCTCGCTTTCACCACTTCGGCTACCCTTTTCAAGATGGCGTCCACAGAGAGCCTCGCCAAACGGCCCAAGATCGACGGTCAGGGTGAGTTTCAGCTTCTTGCCGTCTCTGTCGTCGTTGGAGTGCTGTAGAGCATGGCATGGATAGACTGGGAGGCCATGCACGAAGGAGCATGTTCTGCAGGCGCGATCAGATCAACCCGCATTTTCAGATCCGACTTTGGCAAGCCATGTTTAAAAAAAGAAAAGAGAAAAGAAAAATGACCGATTTCTGGCCAAAATACTGTAATATTGGATTCTAGAGCGGTTGATGAGAGAGAGAGAGAGAGAGAGCGAGCGAGCGAGCTTTGTTGCGCATCTTGGCGCCTTGGCCTTCTTCTGAACCTGAATTGCGCTCCGATCAACCACCAGACCCTTTCAAGCATCGATCTCATAGCATCGTTGCTAACTCTTTTACTTTTTTGGTTGGGATACCCTGGCTCTTTGGAATTCTGGGCCTGGCTGCGCAACACACAACAACAATGACAGAGCACATCATCACTCACAGCGGTACTTTTCACGCCGACGAGGCGCTGGCCGTCAATCTGCTGCGAAAGCTGCCCCGCTTTGCCTCGGCGCCACTCACCCGCACCCGAGATGCTGCCACGATCGACAGCGGATCCATCGTCGTCGATGTCGGTGCCACCTACGACCCTGCCGGCCACCGCTACGATCACCACCAGCGCGGATTCGAAGAGGTCTTTGACGCCAACCACTCCACCAAGCTCTCCTCGGCCGGTCTCGTGTGGAAGCACTTTGGCAAGGAGATCCTCGCCACCCACCTCGGTCTCACCACGGCGGCGCAGAGCAACGACCAGGCTATCATCGACCTCCTCTACCTCAAGCTCTACGACGACTTTGTCGAGGCCATCGACGGCATCGACAACGGCATCTCCCAGTACCCTTCCGACTTGAAGCCCAAGTACAAGAGCCGCACCGACCTCTCGGCCCGCGTCGGATATCTCAACCCCTCGTGGAACGAGCAGTCGGACAATGCCCAACTCGATGCGCGCTTCGAAACCGCCTCGGCCATGGCAGGCAAGGAGTTTTTCGAGCGTCTCGACTACACCTTCAAGTCGTGGCTGCCGGCTCGACAGATTGTGGTGGATGCGCTCAACCGACGCACCCATCCGCAGCTGCTCGTGTTTGACGAGTTTGCCAGCTGGAAGGACCACCTCTTCACGCTCGAAAAGGACCTCGCCATTGCGCCGACCGAGCGTCCCATCTACGTCGTCTATCCGGACGAGTCGGGCAAGTGGCGGGTCCAGGCGGTTCCCGTGTCGCCCGAGAGCTTTGTCTCGCGAAAGGCGCTCCCGGAGCCGTGGCGCGGTATCCGAGACCAGGCGCTCTCGGATCTCACCGGCATCCCGGGCTGCATCTTTGTGCACCAGTCTGGCTTTATCGGCGGCAACGCTACGCGCGAAGGTGCGCTCAAGATGGCCAGCGATGCACTGGCACACACCGGAGTTCCCTTTATCCATGCCGGTTCCGTAGACGGCGGCGGCGGCGGCGGCGACGGCAAGGACGGCCATGCACATGCGCACTCGCACTCGCATGCCGGTGCCGACCACGGCCACACGCACGACATTATGGACCATCCGGGCAAGTTCAACGACCGCGAGCTGCCCAACTACGAGAACCGCAACTGGGACGAGCGCGCCTTTACCGTTGGCATTGGCGGGCCCGTTGGATCGGGCAAGACGGCGCTGCTGCTGGCGCTCTGCCGCAAGCTGCGCGATCGCTTCAACATTGCCGTTGTGACCAACGACATTTTCACGCGCGAGGACCAAGAGTTTCTGCGCAGACACTCGGCGCTGACGCCCGAGACCAAGATCCGCGCCATCGAGACGGGCGGATGTCCGCACGCCGCGATCCGCGAGGACATTTCGGCCAATCTGGAGGCGCTGGAGCAGTTGCAGGCCGAGTTTTCGACGCAGCTGCTCTTTGTCGAGTCCGGGGGCGACAATCTGGCGGCTGCGTATTCGGTCGAGTTGGCCGACTTTCACGTCTACGTGATCGACGTAGCGGGGGGTGACAAGGTGCCGCGCAAAGGCGGACCGAGCATCACCCAGTCCGACGTGCTGGTGATCAACAAGATCGACCTGGCCGACCAGGTCGGTGCCGACCTCGCCGTCATGAAGCGCGACGCCGACCGTGTCCGTGACGGCGGCCCCACCGCCTTTACCTCGGTCAAACTCGACCAGGGCGTCGACAACGTCGTCGATATGATCCTGGCCGCTCGCAGAATCGCCAATGCTGACAAGGCCGGTGTTCCTCCTCCTTCTCCTCCTCCTTCCTCCTCCGCCGCCCCCGCTGCCAAGTAATTGCTCTCACTGCCAAAAAAAAAAAAAAAAAAAAAAAAAAAAAAACACACGCACACAATCCACAATCCGCAATCCACAGTCTCATCTTGGCAATGTGGATTGTGCCCCACCAGTTTGCAATTTGCAATGAAAATGAAAATATCGACATTTTCATCCTTTTACAGTAAAGCGTCCGTTTTTTTGTTGTCGCCACAGTTTGCAAAATTTGCACACGCACATGTAAACGCAAGCAAGGTTCAACGATTAAGAAGAAAGAAAGAAAAAAGGGTAGAAGTTGACATTTTCCAGTCCTTGTGGCGACAATAATACTAGAAAGTGGGGATGAAAGAAAGGGTCTATCTAGAGTTTTGGCTTTGGAGTGCCAGCAGCAGCGGCGGCGTCGTCGTCATGGCTGTCGCTTTCAATGACGCTAAACATGGCCTTGGCACAGACGGGAAACTTGCTACCATACACTTTGGCCTGGGCGGAGGAGGCCTGGCCCTGGGCGTTGCGGGCAGCAATGCCCTGGGAGATGACAGCGAGACGGAACCAGGCCCATGCCTTTGCGGCGGTCCAGGCGGGGATGGGATAGGCACGCTTGGCGTGGATGCAGTAGGTGCGCAAGAGGTCGTGTTCGAGCGGAACGGGCGAGTCTGCCGCCGACAGCCCGCCGAGCGCAAGCAGCAGCGAACCGGCCTGTCGCGACTGCTCCCAGAGCGCCGGGTCGTTGATGCGCCCGCGACTCGACGCATCACACGGCAGCGAGTACGGCTGCAGCAGGTTGGCCAGATCCGAAAGCGGATGGCCGCGCGTACTGAGCTCCCAGTCCAGAATGCCAATCACGCGCGGCTCGGTGGGGTGAAAGATGAGATTGTCGATCTTGTAGTCGCCGTGCACAATCGTGTTTTCGTCGGCCGGCATGTGGATGCCGAACCACGCGAGGAACGAGTCGATGTCGGGAATCGCACCCACCGTCTCCCCCGTGGCCTTGTCCGTGATGCCTGCCTGCACCGCCGACACCTTGCCGAGCGACTTCATCTGGCGCGTGTAAAACGCCTTGGCGCCGCCGTAGTCGCCCAGGCCGATGGCCTCGGGCGTGATGCGGTGCAGTGCCGCGAGCGTCGTGATGGCCGACTTCCAGCACGCCTCGCGCTCCGCCTTGGACGGCAGCTGGAGCATGCGGTAGTCTTCAAAGATGCGTCCGTGGATAAACTGCATAATGTAGAACGAGGTGCCGACGATGCTCGCGTCCTCGCAGAGGCAAAACACCTCGGGCACGGGCACCGCATCTGGCGAGCCCGCGGGCAGCGTCTGGTTGTACTTGAACAGCGCACCAATGATGCGGTACTCGCGCTCGATGGCGTGCGCGGTCGAGGAGAGCAGGCCGCCGGGCGGCTTTTTGCGCAGCACGTAGCGCGTGCCCTTGGGATCAAAGAGGATGTAGGTGGGGTTGGACTGGCCGTACGAAAACTGCTTGACCGTCACGGGCGTCTGGATCGCAGGCACGTTGGCCGACAGATATCGATTCAGCCCGTCGACATCGATCGAATGGCGCACCTGGCCAAACTGCTGGCCGATCTTGTCTTTGCCGTCGTCCTTTTTGGAGCTCGACATTTTTGTATTCTTTTTTTTTTTTTTTTCGTTTGCAAGAGGCGTTCTTTCGAGGCGAGCCTGCTTTAGCCGGTGTTTCAGTCGATTGTGGTGGGGCGGCGCACAAACAGGCAAGTCCAGTGCGATAGGGTACTGTGCAACCGAAGCACGAGTTTCGAGGTTTGAGAAGGAGGAGGAGGAGGAGGAGGAGGAGGAGGAGGAGGAAGAGGAGGAGGAGACAAAGAGTCAAGAGTGTCGAGCAAAAGTGATGCGGGGATAATGGGTGGGTAAATGCGGGGAACGAGGCCACCCTACTATTGTACAGTAGTATAGTGTAGTCTAATATAGCTCAGCTTTCTCGGGCTCCTTGAGAAAACTCGTTCGTTTCCGACTTTGTTGGTGTGCGTACGGTGTCCGGCAGTCTCTGACCGGAATCCAGCTTGGGTGCTTTGGTCGAGTACAGTACAACTACTCAAGTACAGTATACAGCTAGTGCAATCCACTCTGTACAGTATCTCTTCCAAACCAAGCCGGCTTCTTTTGCTCGGGCCGGGTCAAACGACGGTACTGCATCGAACTCGGGACAGAAAGCGACAGCAGTGCTGTTCAGCATACACTACCGTAGTACAGCAGCAGGAGAGTGGGCAGTGTTAGATTTTCAGGTCGGAGGTGCCAAGGTCGGCGCCGACGATGTGCCGGTTAGCCGGGCTTCGGCTATCAAGTTCGCATCTCTTTCCGATTTCTCCAGTCTAACATACACAGTCCGTTATCGTGTGCAGCTTTATGCATTGCAAACAACATCATCTCTAGCCTTGCTACAGTGGCAGCATGATTGCCAGGCATAGTTTCGTTGCATCGCTACTGTACATTGTCTAGTTGTTACGCCTACAGAGAGTACCAAGAGAGTTGTCACAATGGAAGGCGTAGTGGCCGGCCGGGGCTGTTGGCGTTGGCTCTCTTAGTGCTCCCACACGAAGTCAGCCCTTTATCTTGGCACACCCTGGCAAGTGCGCTTGCAAGCAGACCACGGATACTGGCTACTCTGTATGCAGCTCTCGGATCAGCCGCCTGATTTACGTGATAGCAATCGTCCCCCCCAGATCCCGGCACATGAACTCCGATCTACTTGTTAGACTAGCCTATCTGCTGTACTGACTCGGCGCAGTTGGGTGGATTAGTTTTCGGCAGCGCCCCGATGGGAGTCACTGATGCGCCGATGGAGATGCGACACTCGGCGCGTGTGATGCGCACCTTTGCGAGCCGTGTGACTTTTGTTGGTGTGAATTTTTGGCCAATTCAGGGTCCTCATGCAGCAGGCTGCATTCAAGCACGACAGCGGGGTCCACACACCAACAACAACAAAAGCCCTCCACTAAGTCACCGGAATGCACCCCGCCAGGTCCGCACGAGATGAAGCCCACTCACACTCCCGTACAGCAGCACTGCTGGCCGTTGCGTGATATGGGACCCCTCCTGTAGTCACCTTTTGCCCACCGAGCTGGCATACAAAGGGCACCTCGTCTCTGGCTTCGTCCCATCTCTCACACCTGGTCCATGTTGAAATGCTTGGAGATAACCATCCGTGATCACGGCGATTCCGATTTTCTTTGATCTGGCCACGGCTGAGTCGCTCGCTACCATTGCCATCCGCGCGATAAGAAAAAGTACAGACCAACCAAACAAGCATTCTGGCCACATCTGTTCATCGGTCGCGCTCCATTCTCCTCATGACCTCCGAAACTCCCAGTAGCGGCAGCAATGGTGCAACCGTCGGCGCTTCGTCCGCCGACATGGCCAATACAGGCGGCAACGGCATCAATACTACTACGGTCAATAACACCGCCACCGCCAGCCTCAGCACCTTACCTGTCCAGGCATCCACACTGCCTTCGACATCTACTTCAGCAACCGATGCCACTGCAAGCCCGCTTCAGACCGCCGCACCGTCAACCCAATCTTCGTCGGTCGACTCCGCTGTGGTCAGCAATGCGTCCTCGAGCCGATCGTCAATCGCTGCATCGGCGCCGTCGACAACGAGTGCGGAGAGAAACACTGCGGCTTCCTCCTCCGCTACATCGATTCCTGGTCCGCAGAGCGCCACGGCGAGCACTCAGGCATCAAGTTCGGCTCCTTCCGGCACCATCTCCGTAACGACGTCTTCTCTCCTGCCGCGGAGCACAGTCACCTCGTCCATCTCGGGCTCCTCGACGCCTGTTGCGCGGGCTCAGCAGCATGCGTCTGGTGTCACCAGCTCCTTTTCTCCGCGCAGAGCCTCCGCCAATCTTCACTCCTACTCTCAGAGCACTGCAGCCGGCGCCGGCCCGAACAGCAGCGGCAGCGCCAGCGCCAGCGCCAGTGGCAGTGGCAGTGGCAATGTCCCTACGCGGCGTGTGAGCCAGAACAGCTCCGCGGCTTATCCTTCCCCCACCGCCTCGGCCCTGACTTCTTCGATGGCCAACGTACTCGCCTCACCACTGAATGCCAGCGCGGTGCCTTCCATCTTTGGTTTTTACTCGCACGAAGGCAACGCGGGTGCGCCGCTGCCAGCGTCGAGACACGCACAAAGTGGCAACACTGCAATCAGCCGCCGATCGGCCAGTGCCGCCCACCTGACGGGCTCTTACTCGGTCCTCGACGCTCTGCGCACCTCTGGCAGCACACAGAGTGCCGCCTCCAGTCCACGCATGCACACCGGCCACATTGCACAGGCGCAATCCGCACGCAACTTTGGCAGCACCTCAAACGCCTCTACTCTGGCGTATCACAATGCCCAAGCCCAGCTAGCACAGCATCTTGCCAGCGATCCCAGTCTGCTTCCTTCGTCTCTTCCGATTCAGCACACCTTTGAAGAGACCACCACCATCTCCTTCACCTGGCTCGTGCGAGATTTGCATCTCCTCCGCGACGAGGTTGAGCATTCCCCGCCTCCCTCGGAAGGGGGAAGATCCGTCAGTGCGGGCGCAGGCAAAAGCGAAGTGTGGACCACCCAGCCTATCTTTGGCGATGGAAAGTGGAAGCTCGAGCTGGTACGTACAACGCGTCCAGCGGCGGGTCGTGACACGTCGGAATCGGAGCTACCGCCCTCTTCATCAGCCAACAACGGCAGCGCCCAACCAGGCGCTCACGAAATGAGCCGCGAGCACAGCAGCCGTCAGGATATCTCCGACCCTCAGGCTCAGCAGCCGATCGGTGGTGCCAGCATCACGGTGCTCTCGGTCTACCTGTCTGCCATGGTGCTCGACTACAATCATGCCGACATCGAAATTCCCGCTTCGATCATGCTGGCTATCCGGCCGGTTCGTCGGCCCATAGGCGCAAACGGCTCGCTCCACGGCGGATGGACGTGGCGCCGCTTCTACGACTTTACCTTTCGCAGAGAGGCCGAGTTCTTTGCTTGTCACGATCTCCCGAGCCTGTCCGAGATGCTGCAGGATGCTGCCATTTCGCGGGATGACTCGTTTGCACTGACCGTGCAACTCGGTTTGGGCCCCGGCAACGTAGGCGCAAAAGACAGCAGCCTTGACATGGCTGGAGCCAGGCCGCCGTTCGAGGTGGACGGACATCGTCTGGTGCCACGGACCGTCATTGGGTCGTTGCGGGGTCTCTTGGACGATGCCAACTCTGGCGACGTTCGCATCGTGGTACGTGAGCGCGGTCTCCTTGTAGCCCCGGCAGAGTCCATCCACGACATGCATGGAGAGTCACAGGCCGGCCACGTTGTGCCTTTCCCAGTAGGATCAAAGGTCAGCTTCGAAACCGGTTCCGCCCAGGATCCGGACCACGTCTTTGTGCGAGACCGCTTCCTGTGGGCCCACTCGAGTATCCTCAAGAATCGTAGCGAGTATTTCAGTACCATGCTGACCTCGGATTTCAGCGAAGGTATCGGTGAGACGTACAGCACCGGTGGTGCAGGCGGACGCAGCGATACGATCGAGTCGGGCCGTTGCGTTCGCACGCTCCGCATTCCCGATGCCGACTTTGTGACCACCTACTGGTTCCTGCGATACCTCTACACGGAGGAAATCCAGTTTGCCGACGAGGAAGACGTGCGCAGCACCGTGCTGGACGAGGACTGGACCAGAGGTGCCCACCTTGGGGCTGCTACCGCCGACGAGAATGAGGGTCTGGGCCGACGCATGGGATCAGGAACACAGCAGCCAATGTTTGCATGGACATCCATCTCTCAACTCGAACAGATGATAGAAGAGGAAGAGCAGGAGCGGGAGAGGGAGAGGGAGGAGCAGGTCGATGCGCTGAGACTGGGCCAGCACGAACTGCACATTACCAGCACCGCAACATCTCCATTTGGTCTGGGTGGTGGTGGTGGTGGTCACGACTCGACTCCTACCGCCACTTCACCCACGGTCGCTCTGGTGCGAGGTCGCGAGGCTGGCTCGGGCATTGTGGCGGGCAGCGGTCGCTACGGCACGACTGCCTCTACGTCGGGATCGATCCGTGCCAGGACGAGCGGTGCGAGCCTGACTGGCGGTAGCTCGATGCCATCGTCGCCCTCGGCCGCCTCTTCCTCGACCGTCACGGCTGCACACAACCAGTACGACGATGCCTACCGAAGCAAGTCGCAAACGCATCGACAGCAGCAGCAGCAGCAGCAGCAGCAGCAGCAGGACCAGCAACACCAACACCAACACCAACACCAACACCAACAGCAGCAGCAGCAGCACACGACGACGTCGATTGCCTCGAGACCGCAGGGTCGATCTTGTGGTGTTGGGCCGGTCGACGATCCACACGTGCATCCGACGCGGGAGCCGGGCAAGGCATCGGCGCTGTCGATCTTTCGGCTGGCCCATCGCTACCACATGCAGGATCTGTCTCGGCTGGCATCGCTGCATCTCATCTCGACGCTGACGCCGCAGACGTGTTTCCCGCTGCTGCTGGCCACGTCGATGTATACCGAGCTGCATACGCGCGTCAAGACGTACGTCTATACGCACTGGCACCTGGTCGCCAACACGCAAGAGTTTGAACGCTGCTGCGACGAGGTCTCCACCGGCATGTGGGGCAGTGATGCCGGCAAGACTCTGCGTGCCTTTGTGCGCAGTCTGGTCTCGCCACTTCGTCCGCCGGGGGTGTAGATCTCTTTCTCAGCCCTCGCTCGGCCTTGGATTAAGTTGGGTTCTGTGATGTATTTTCAGCAATTTGTCATTTTCTTTCTTTGTTTTCTGCTTCCAGTTGCAAATTGTAAACAAGCATGGTTTCTAGTTGCTGGAAAAATTGTCAGATATACAAGACTTGAGACGGAGAGGGACAGACTCGAGACTTGTGAGTGGGCGGGACTAGCTGCAGATTGAAACATACACACACACACACGCACACGCCACGCGACGCGACGCTGATGCTGCAAACCTGGATACTTTTCTTGGGGATAACAAGTGCAGATCGAGTCAAGAGCGTTGGGCTACCCGGGGGGCGAGGCAGTCTTGGATTGAAATTGGACACGGGGAAAGGGAGCGCGAGCGCGAGGGGGGTTGGAACAAGTTCAATTGTGCTGATGTAGACGGGGTTGGTGGTCGACGGTGGGTACGAGTGAGCGGGCTTGGGACTTGCCTTTGCATCGACAACTATACTGAAAAAGAGGTACGGACGCAAGGCAGAACAGGGTAAGAAAGGAGGCATGGCATGGCATGGCATGGCATGGCATCACCTTTTTATTTTATTTTTGTTTTTGAGCCTCAGTGACGAGGTTGTAGTGCTGTGCTTTGGATCCATCGGTGCCTTTTGTGCGGAGGGCGTGTTCCTGCGCGTCTACCCGTCTGTTTACCGAGGCAAACGAGTTGCCTGTGCCTACGATGCGGGCAAAGAGGCCTGTGATTCCGCCCATTTTTGCGTCCTTTGCCGACGACGAGGCTCCCGATTTTGCCGAGGAAGAGGAGGGAATGTCTTGTTGTTGACGTTCGAGATCCATGGCTCGGAGTTCCTTGAGCATGGCGTCACGAACACGGTTGGAGAGGTCGGTTGCATCGGCGGCAGTGAGGTGCGAGGTGGGGAAGGGCGGAAGCACCTTGATCTTGATCTCGCCAGACTCGAAGCGGGAGCGCGAGTCAAAGAGACGGTTGTAGTTTTCACACACCACGGGCACCACGGGCACACCGGCCTGGATGGCCAGGTGAAAGGCACCCTTCTTGAACGGCAGCAGATCGGGCGTAGCAAGTCCACTTCGGGTGCCTTCGGGGAAGATCCAGAGGCTGAGCTTGCGTCGCTTCATGGTCTGGCCGACCTTTTCAAACGCGGCAATCGAGTCCTTGAGATTCTTGCGGTTGATGAATACGGCACCGGACAGCGCCATAAACTGGCCCAAGAGGGGCGCAAACATGAGCTCCTTTTTGGCCATGATGCTCGCATAGCCGGGGAAGATGCGACCGAGATAGAGAATGTCGAGGGCGGTCTGGTGGTTTCCGACGAGCACGGCGGGTCTAGCCTGGTCAAAGTGGTGCTCGCCCTCGACCTTGAATCGGATACCGAGAAGGGGAGAGGTGAGGAGGTAAAAGGAACGTGCAACGACCTTGTTGATGTTGAGACGCTGACCGGGGATGAGGGAGAGGAGGACGGAGACGACGATGCCCCAAAAGGAGCAGATGCCCATGCCGGTAATGTAGATGAGCGAGTTGAAGTAGAACCGCAGACGCTGGGAGCGGGGCGACACGAGCGCCAGCAGAAACACGGCCGACGCGGTGAGCGTGCCGATGGACTTGCTGAGTACCGCCATGATGAATGCCACGAGCGGTGCGAGGATGGACGAGGAAGGAGCTGCTGAAGATGCTGGTGATGGAGAACCCGACGACGAACCGACGGGGGACGAGAAAGACATTCACGCGGGATTATTATTACAATAATAATAATAATAATAAAAAGACCCCTCCCAAGCTGGCTGTGGTTTGAACAGTACCTGATGCGTGACTCTGCCCCCACGTTGGTACGGAGAGTTGTGTGTGTGTGTGTGTGTGCGTATATGTGTACGTGAGTGTGTGTTGTTGTGGTGGTGATGGTGGTGATAGTGGTAGTGATGGAGGATGTAGGAGGCGGCACACTGCACTCGGTCAGCAGCAACAACAAAAAATGTAGAGACGATGTCGGAGGAGGGAGTAGAGAGGACAAGAAGGACCCGAGACAAGGGGAGGGGGGACACGACGAATTCGACAGAATAAGTGGTCTGTGTGAATGTGAATGTGAATAATATAGTGTATATGTGTGTGTGTGTGTGTGTGTGTGTGTGTGTGGAGAGAGAGAGAGAGCAGAGGCCGTGCGTTAGATTGAAAAGAGCATTAATGGGATTTGGGATTCGTACAGTAGTGTAAGGGTTAGAGGTTCAGCAGGGTCAGGGTCAAGGGTCAAGGTTGGATGGGATGGGATGGGATCGGGATGGGATGAGGTTGTATGGATTAAGTTGGTTGTTCGGATGTTATGGCAGCGATACGCACGCGCCGTGTATCAGTCAAATCCATCAAATCATATCAAATCAAATCGAATCAATAATCACGCAGAATCATTACTCGAACAGCATCAACTTGACACCGACAGGCACCATCCTTTTTGGCTCACGGCTGCCACTACCTACTATCGCCTGTGTTGCAATTGTACTGTACTGTACTGCAGTACTTGTCGGTGTATGAATGTGACCATGCCTCCGGAACTTTTTTTTTTTTTTTTGGTTTTTTGGTGGTGAAATGTATGCGGTTGGCGTAGAGGTCTGGACTGTGAAACGCACGTCCGCTGTTCACAATAATGTGCAGCGAGTGACAATACGTGTACAGTGATTGTACTCCCTCTGTCCTACGATCTGGCATGGCAACTGTGAATCTTCTTTTTGGGGGAAAAACAAAGCGCCGGCCCGGCAAGCGAGCAACCTTATCCGGTGGTGCAGCTTCAAGCATCACAAATCTCGGTTCCCTTTACACGATCTGACAGCATTTTATCTGTCTATTCCATGTGACACGATTACAAATGTTAGGCCACTGAGGTCCATGTCGTCTTTTTGTGTGGAGTTTTTTTTTTTTTTGGTTTTTGTTTTGCGTTCTTGTGGTGTGGCCGCCGTGTCTGACATGAGAGATGCACCTTTCTTGCCAACTGCAGCTCATGCGTCGATGGACGCGCCATTATTACAGTACTAGAGAGCATCAGCACTCTACGTGAGTACAGTACAGTACAGTACAGAACAGTACTCTTACTACGGCTGGTGGTGGAGCGCAGACTTGACTCGCACAGTCACTAGCTGTAGTACTGTAACAGTACCCCACGTCCGAAGCGGCTGCCTCTCTTGTACGACCCAAGCTTTCCCCCCCCTGTCCTCCTTCTAAAGCTACCTACCCTCTTTGCACCACCATAGACAATATCATCGCGCCATTCCCTCTCTCTCTCTCTCCCGATCTTTGCGATCCTTGCCCTGCCCTGCCCTGCCCCCTTTCTTGATGCTCTTGGCCCGATCGACTGCCGTACAACTGTTGCCGCAACTGGTTGTTCGTACTTCCACTAGAAGCTGCAGCAGTGCAACGATAGCTACAGCAACAACAACAACCACCCCAAGACAACGACCCAGCGTGGCTCTCCAGCAGTCCTCTAGACTATCGATTCCGCATACAGCCAGAATGAGTACCTCTGCCTCTGCCTCTGCCTCTGCCTCTTCCTCGGCCACTGCTGGTGCCGGTGCCAACACTGGAGCAGCACCTGCCGGCAATGCAGGTACGCCGCTCAACCTCCCCACGTTTGAAAAGACGCCCGTAGAGCCGCACAAGTCCCCCCTGGGAGCCGGCAAGTACATTTCCACAGCCGCCTGTCTCATCATTGGCGACGAGGTGCTCAACGGCAAGACCAAGGACAGCAACTCCAACTACTTTGCCAAGTTTTGCTTCAACCTCGGCATCGAGCTCAAGCGCATCGAGGTGATCCCCGACGACGAAGACGTGATCGTCGAGGCGGCAAGACGGCTCTCGGACCAGCACGACTTGGTGATCTCCTCCGGTGGCATCGGTCCCACTCCGGACGATATCACCTACCAGTCCATGGCAAAGGCGTTTTCGGCCGAGCCGCTCGAGTACCACGACGAGACTGTGCGGCGCATGGCCGAGAATCTCAAGGCTCGCCAGGTCGACACGTCGGGCATCACCGACGACATGATTACGGCGCGCAAGCGCATGGCGCTCTTTCCCTCCAAGAATGTCGAGGTGATTTATCCCACGGAAAAGCTCTGGGTTCCCGTGGTGCGCATGTCTGGCAAGCTCTGCATTCTGCCCGGCGTCCCACGTCTCTTTGAGGCTCTGCTCGACGGCCTCGAGACCTACATGCCGCTCGACCCAAACCGACCCAAACCCTACCGCATCCTCATCCACACCAGGCTGCCCGAATCCAACATCTCGCCCTTCCTCGTCACACTCACCGAAAAGTGCAAGCCCCTCCACATCAAGGTCGGCAGCTATCCCAAGTGGAACAACGGCGTAGACGTCAGCCTCATTGGCGACGATCTCGAGCAGCTCCAGCAACTCATTCCCGAGGTCGAGCGCGAGGTCAACGGTACCCTCATCTCTCAGGGTCAGATTGGCTCCGAGTCCGAATCCCAGTCTCAATCCCAGTCTCAATCCCAGTCTCAATCCCAATCTCAACAGCAGCAGCAACAGCAAAAGGGAAAGATCTAAACTTACGGTCTCTCGCTCTATCCTGTCTCGATGTTGCTCACCTAGACTCTTTCCTCCATCTTCGGCTGGGTTTTGACTCGCCGTGCATCCCGTCGCAAAGTCCAAAACGCCCCATTTTGCAACATATACAGCACACACACACTTGAACACAAACACGCACATAGAAACAGCGACAAAGTGCGGAAATTCTTTCGATTTTCAAAGATTCTTTCAAATTTGCTAAAGCTAAAAAGCATGCATGCCCTTGACAAGAGAGAGGAAGAGAGAGAGAGAGAAAACGAAAACAACAATGACAAAGAATCGATGCAGGAACTGAGTATTACAAGGTCAGACAAACACGGGTATGAGGTGCGGGGAGCGACGGGAGAAATGTGGTAGAAACAGGAGCTAGTGTGAGAAAAAGAGAGAGAGGGGGGGGGGGGGGGGGAAATTCGATGACTAGTCGAGGGGTTCCTCTTCAATACGTGCAAAGTCGTCTTCTTCATCCGTCATGGGCTCGTCGTCGTCGTCGCCGTGAGGCCATCGGCAGTGGCACCGTTGTTGGCCTCGTGGTTGGGAAGGACAACGAGACCGTTTCGGTGCGGGTCGAAATTGACGCGGATCTCGGGGTCCTCCTTGATATTGACGCGGCCCGAGAGAATGAGAATCGAGAGCGGCGAGAGCAGCTCCTGCTGGATGCTGCGGTTCAGCGGACGCGCACCCATGGTGGGCGAAAAGCCAATCGACACGAGGAAATCCTTGGCCGCGTCGTCGAGCACCACCTTCGACTTGCCGCCGTTCGAGGCAATGCGCTGGTCAATCTCGCGGATCCGCACGTCGACAATCGACTTGACATTCTTGCGCGACAGCTTGGAAAACACGACAATGCTGTCGATGCGGTTGACAAACTCGGTGGGCAGCGCCGCCTTGATGCTTCCCAGCACCAGCTGCTTGACCGGCTCCGTCATCTCTTCGCCCTCGGACTCGTTGATGTAGGCCGACCCGAGATTCGACGTCATGATGATGATTGTGTTGCGGAACGACACCTGTCGGCCCTGCGAGTCTTGCAGCCGTCCTTCGTCCAGCACGCCCAGGAACAGCTGCACAAACTCGCGCGACGCCTTTTCGATCTCGTCGAGCAGCACAATGCTAAACGGCTTGCGCCGGATCGCCTCGGTCAGCACACCACCCTCGTCGTGTCCAACGTAACCCGGCGGCGCACCAATCAGCCGCGAGATCGAGTGCTTCTCCGAGTACTCGCTGCAGTCGATGCGGACCATGGCTTCGGCAGAGTCAAACATGCACTTGGCCAGCGTTCGGCTCAGCAGCGTCTTGCCCGAGCCCGACGAGCCGGCAAACAGGAACGACGCAATCGGACGGTTGGCATCCGCAAGCCCGGATCGAGACAGACGGATGGCCTGGGCGACGCTCTTGACCGCCTCGTCCTGTCCGATCACCTCCTTGGCCAGCGTCTTTTCCAATCGCAGCAGCTTGTTCTTCTCCGACTCGAGCATGCGCGACACGGGGATGCCCGTCCAGCGAGACACGATGTTGGCAATCGAATCGGCCGTGACGGCATTGTTGTCCGAGTTGCGGCCCTCCTCCTCGCGCTTGCGCTCTGCGGCCTGGAGCTGCTGGAGGCGAGATTCGAGATCCGGCAGCGCATAGAACTTGAGGTCACTGGCGGTGGCGAGGTCGTATCTGCGCTCGGCCTCGGCGATCTTGGCACGCACCTCCTCCATCTTGCGTCGCACGTTGTTGATCTCCTCGCCCTTTGCCTTTTGCGCTTCGTAGGCAGCCTTGATGGGGGCAAGCTCATCGTCAATGGCCTGGATCTGCTTCTTGGTCTCTTCGAGTGACTGCTTGGACTGCGCGTCCTTCTCGCGAGACAGGGCATGGACCGCAATCTCGAGCTGCAGGCGCTTACGCTCGAGCTTGTCAACCTCCTCGGGCACAGTCTCGCGGGACACGCGCACGTCGGCACACGCTTCGTCGACCAGGTCAATGGCCGAGTCGGGCAGGCGTCGGTCGGTGAGGTAGCGCTTGGCGAGCTGCGCAGCAGAGACGATGGCCGAGTCTAGAATGCGAACGCCGTGGTGGACCTCGTACTTGTCGCGGATACCTCGGAGAATGGCAATGCAGTCCTCGACGCTGGGCTCGTTGACAAGGATAGATTGGAATCGTCGCTCGAGCGCCGCGTCCTTCTCTACGTACTGGCGGTACTCGGTGGCGGTCGTACAGCCAATCACGCGCAATTTACCACGTGCGAGCATGGGCTTGAGCAAGTTGGCCGCATCCATACCGCCACCGGAGCTGCCCTGTCCGGCCATGAGGAGATGCATCTCGTCGATAAAGAGGATGCAAGGGGTGCCGTCGGCAGTCATCTTTTCGATGTCAGAAAGCACGGATTTGACGCGCTCCTCGTACTCGCCCCGGTATTTGGCACCGGCCATGAGGCCACCGACGTCGAGGCTGAGAATCTTGCCGAGCAGATTTGGTGGGACGTCACGGTCGACGACGCGCTGGGCGAGACCCTCGACGATGGCAGTCTTGCCGACACCGGGGCTACCGATGAGGACGGCATTGTTCTTTGTGCGACGAGACAAGACGCGTACGGCTCTGCGGATCTCGTTGTCTCGGCCAATGACGGGATCGAGCGCGCCCTCGGAAGCGAGCTGGGTGAGGTCGGTGCAGTACTTTGCGAGTGCGTCGTAGCCGGCTTCTGCGCTCTTGCTGTCAATGTGACGGCCGCCACGCGCCTGTGTGATGGCGGTCTTGATGAGCTGTTCATTCGCGAGGCCGGCCTCCTTAAGGAGCTGCTTGATGGTGTTGTCCTGGATGAGAGCGAGAAGAATGTGATCCTGGGCGATGTACGAGTCACGCTGGGTGGTCTTTTGGTTTTCGGCCTCCTTTAGGATTTTCAGAGCAGCCGACGAGAGGCTGATATCGTCGGGAACGGGGGTTTGCTGGGGAATTTTGCGGAGTTGTGTGCGAAGCTTGTCCTCAAATATTTTGATGTCGACGCCGGCCTTGTTGCAGATGCTCTTGAACAGCGACTGGCTGGACTCATTCGTAGACTGGACACCCTGGGAGTTGGAGGTGTCGTCTGTGAGGAGGGCAAGTGCGATGTGGACGGGGCCGACCTGCGGATGTGAGTAGTCCTTGGCCAGCTGGAGAGCGGCCGAGACAGATGTCTGAGCTCGATCTGTGAATTCGAATGACATGCTGTCGAGTGTTGAGAACTAGTGCTAGCTGTAGTAGCGGTGGTGCTGGTGGTCAGAAATCACAATAGCGCGGGATATCGATGATACCAGGTGGGGTATATGTATGTATGCGAAAGTTGATGTCGAGGAAGGAAGCGAACTGGTAGAGAAGAGCTGTGTGAGTGTCCTAAGGTGCAATGCAGAGTGATATAAATGGAGCGGACGGATGACTGACGATAGCAAGTGCGAAAAGCTGGCTGACGGGCGGGCTGGTATGTATATGTAGCATGGCAGCATGCCACTGTACGGTAGGTAGAGTGACTACAAGTACGAGACAAGGAAGGGTCCGATGCTGAGTCGGTTGGGGTGGAAGTCGAGGCCGTGAGAAATTGGCTCAGAAGAATCATGAACGCACATGACGCGTGTAGTGTCTTCGCGGAGCTGGCCGAAGCCTCCACAAGCATCGCGTGCATTCCAGCGACTTCGACAGCTTCATTCGGCGGGCTCATGAAAATGTACTTTGTCCCCTTTTCACTTATCTGCTCTAACAGTTAATACCCCAACAAATTCAATCTGCCCGATTCCGATGTGCGCACTCATGAGAAAGAAATTCGAGCACAATGCACCGTTCATGTTATTCGTTTGTTTGCCTTGCTTTGGGCACCGTTCCTCCTCGGTCTCATCCATTATATGCGCATTCAAATAGCATGGTGTTGTCAAGTTCCAGAGCAGTGTTAATGCCGTTCCCCATAGCCACGGTCGATACCATCCTTCAATTGCAGGCTGCGCACCTTACCAGCTATACTGAATCGATTTCTGCCTTTCACACGCCGAGAAGCACGCACGAACTGAGCTTGCTAGACTATGGCTTTTTTTCATCACAAGATAGACTAAGGGAGGCAGTAAACTTGTACAACAGGCTATGCTAAAGGCTGCGAAAAGACTCAAGATGGGGACGACACACAAAGGCAAGTCCATCTTCAGGGCCCAGACATCTGAGCACGGCCTGGCTCGAGTAGACCGGCAACTCGAGCCAATGGGCGTGCAAGCGGGCTCAGCGCACAGACAGTTATGCTAGGCCCGAGCCTCAGAAACGGTGCTGCTGCGGCTTAGTGTAGTCGGTGGGGGAGTGCGATGCCTCGGCGCGAAGCGGAGGTGCGCCCCATCCAGGGTGTTGCGGGCCATCAGCGTACTGGGTGCCGTGCGTGAACGCGGCATGCTGTGCAGACATTGGTGCATCGCCGCTGCCGGCCAAATATGTGCCCGAGTCTTGCGGCAAGCTGTATGGTGTCTTTTCGCCCTGTGCGTCGCGGTTCGCACGCCATTCGCGAAGGTCCTTGGGCAGAAGCGCGAGGCCGGCGAGGTAGATGACCGCCATCAGAGCTGCCCAAGCCCAGAGAACCCAGCGCGCCCAGTTGGGAGCGCCCCACTCCCAGAGACTAAGACCCTCGGTGCTGTTCCAGATCGCAGCGACAGTCACGCCGAGACCAATAACCACGTGTACAACACGCGAAGGGTTGAAGCGCTTGGTGACGTGACCTACCTGTCCTAGCGCCATCTGCAAGATCATGACAATGAAGATGGCCAAACCTGCTCGGCCGTGAGTGTTGTCAAAGTGACCACCGCCGCCCTTTGCCACCTCGATAACGATGATGACAAAGGCGATGAGGACCGAGACAAAGGCTGCAATCTGAATATTGCGATGCACGGGAAACCAGGTGAAGAGGGTGCGACCAAAGCGTCCCACCAGAATGGCACTGGGAACCAGAAGGAACCAGGCCAAAATCATGAAGACCATGTGTGCAATGATGAGGTTGTTGGACATGTTGAGCGTTCGTGTCGACTCGTCAGACGATGCGGATGACGGCGTCAGCACGCCATTACTGTTGCCAGACGACGAACCGCTACCACTACCGCTACTGCTGCCGCTCGACGACGCATCATAGGCCTTTGTGAGATCAAGGAAAAAGGTGCCAAAGTTCTTGTGCTGCTTGAGATGGGCGCTGACACTGGTAGTAGGGTTGTCGTTTTTGTTGACGGCCCAGATGAAGGGCGTGGACGAAGTCGGCGTCGAATCCGAGCTGGACATGGGAAATGTCCACTTCCACACGGTGCCGGTGCTGTTGGAGAATGAGTGTTTGGTCTCGAGCGACGCAGCCTTGGCGGAGACGGTGGTAGTAGGATCGTTGTGATTGTTGGCTGTTCGTTGTGACATGGTGACGGTCCCGTCGGCGTTGACCCAGCCAATCATCATGTTGGACTTGTCCATCTTGCTGCCCGTGCCAACAGCATACCAGCCCATGGGAGTACCGCCGCCGTTGGCAGACATAGTCATGTTCATTGTCTGTTCAGAGGGGCTGTAGATGACACTGAGACACAAGTTGCTGTTGCAGGTGGAGTCAGCATACAGATTCGACGTTGTTGCCGCCTGTGCTGTAAGGCCCGAAAGAGAAGCGACCAACGCGACCGCAGCCGCGCCGACAGCGTTGAAAAAACGCATATTGAGCCTTGAGACGATTGCTGCTCGTTGAAATTCGCGTTCAGCTTGTAGAATGTGTCGAAGACGACAAGAGCTTTGAGCTGTCAGAATAGGGGTCGCACGAAGCGAGTTAGTGGCGAAGCTGCCTTCTAGCTGTTTATAGCGTTGGCTAACTTGAGCCAACGTTCGACAGAAGCTCTCTGGTAGAATGCGAGCTGCTGCTGCTGACTGTCGAGTCGCAATGAACGAGCAAGAGTGATCAAGACGATCAGACGGCCGGTAAAGGGCAACGCAGGTCAGGGCAGAGGCCAGATTTTCAGAATCGAGAGGCCCACTATCTCCGGGCTTAAACGCAGAAGTCGCAGGGTCGTACGGCGATTGTCTAACTGAGTTAGGGTCAACGGTTGCGCAACGATTGACGCTGAGGTTGAAGTACGATGATGAGGTGATTGAATGGCGTGGAAGCCACGTTGACGCCTTTCAAGAGGTGTAGACTAGAGAGCAATGGGTCTTGGTAGCCAGGAACGGGGACTAAATGTCGAGCCAGAAAGACAGAAGGAAGGAGGTTACCGTGGCTTACGGCAAAGCCAAAGGAAGCTCAGAGCTTATAAGCAAACCCGGCGTGGTTGATTGCTACCGTGGCTATAATAGCTCAGGTATCCACGCGTATCGGAGGGGATTTCGGATGACTGATGACGATCGTAAGCGAAGGAACGGGCGGCCAGACCTGCTAGCCGGGAACGTGCGTGTGTACGTGTGTGTGTGTGTGTGTGTGTGAGAGAGAGAGAGAGAGAGAGAGAGAGAGAGGAGTGTCTCAAAACAGCTCAGCTCAGCTATGTTTTGGCTAGCGGGAGGGGCGATGAGTAGGGACAGGGAGGGTGTCGTGATCGGTCCGAAGGTTATTGGCTGTGGCTGTGAATCAGACCGCTGCGAAACGTGAATCGGCCAGATGAGACCGAGACAGGGTGGTAATCAAAGGGGAGATTTGGCGGGACGGAACAGGACCGATAGCGGGGAGCGAAGAGAAGGGTCAGGGGGGAGCGATGGTGGGATGATCAAAGACGCTCGTCTAGAAGCACGCACAGTCACAGTTCACACGCAGGACATCCTCGGAAGCTGTCCGGTGCTCATCAAGAAATCATGAAGATTTACGGAAGCTCAGACGAGGGCAAGGCACGGTTGGTCATCGCAGCACGGCGAGTGCCAAAAGACGATTCGATCTTCACGCAGGACAGTACGGCCAATGCAGCGCAGCTCAAAAAGGTTCGGTGTAACAGTTGGCTCATCATCGCCACGCCTGTCAACCAGGTGAGGGCTGTCGGCAGGAAATCATGCACGGCACCCTTCTACGCCTCGGAGCGATGCTTGAGGGCGCAGAAACACACAGAGAGCAGATATTTGCAGAGGCATGCACGGTCGCCTGCATGCATGCAATTAGGCGAAACAGGGAATCCTTCAACACTCGCATCTTTTACAACCAACCATTGTGCCATTACTGTATTGACTTACCTCTGACCCCACAGAGTCACGCTGGACCTTTGCGAGTCGCACAGAAAAATGCAGGCTGATTCGCACCTCAGTGATCCAATAATGATGGTTTGTCGCCAAGACAAGAAGCATAAGGCCACCATCAGCATCATCATCGCTCGCTCACAGCCCAGCGACGAACGAGCATGTGGTCAGTGGGGTGGCCGATGGGGTAGGCGTGAGAACGAAAAGGAGGCGTGGGGCACCGTGAGGCAATTGAGGAGTCGACGTCGCAGAGTGGGTCCCAGCCACGGTCTGTGGTGAATTTGCCATTCACCGTCAGGCTGTTGAACATGGCTGACTGTCTTCCCCTCTTTCGATGCAGTCCAACTGTACTCTCACTCAAGCATACGTCGGCCCTTTGTCAGGTAACCCTTGCGAAGACGGAGAGCGCCGCTGTGATTGTTGCAAAATGAACGAGGTGTGATTCGTCTGCTGCTGCTACAGTATCGCAGAGCTAGAGCGTCAAAATGCAGTACTGATGCAACGGTCGGCTGTCGCTGGATCGGTAGCTGCGCCGCGCGTGGTCAATTTCCAGTCTTTCGTGTCAATCTCCGACGGCGTGTCGTGCCGGCTGGCTCGGCGATAGCCCAGGACGTCGGCACTGGAGAGAATACTACATGCAACGCGGGCGGTGGCATGCGGCGACACCACCACTCGCAATCCTTGTCCTTTTCCCCCACCCCCGGCCAACCCCAAAAATAAGCACAGCCCTTCAAGCAACCTTTCTTTCCTCCAGAAACAGCCCCCTCGAAGCTAGTGTAAGACCAGCGGCTTGGTGTTCGATCGACCTTGTCCTGAAAAGTGAGCAGCAAAGAAGACAATCGCGTGCCTTTGACCAAATCGGGAACTCGAGGCCGAACTGGGCCAGTGCGACGACGGCAAGGGACTCGAAAGAAGAGGGGAAGAGTTGAGACTCGGTCGGTCTGCGTCTGCTGCCGACAACGGGAATGGCAAAAGCCAGGGGTAAACGGAGAGCCAAGGCCAAGATTGCCTTGGCAGGAATGCTGCTCCTCCGTCCACTTGGTGGTGCAACGGTCAATTCGACTGGCCTCTCCTAGTACAATACAGTACTCAGTGCTCTTTGCTACGCGTCGTGCATGGCATCTAGCGGCATTATAATTGTGACTGCTCGCGTGTGCCGCTCGCGTGTGCTGTGGACAAAGAGGGGAGACTGTCGGCTCCAGAGCGCACTACGCACTGTCAGCTATTTGGAGCCCTCTGGCCCGGGGCTCACGCATGAAATTGTAGAGTAAGTTGGCCGTTGACGCGTTGGTTGCATCGCAGGTCTAGCCCTCACAACGCAGCTGGAAGTCAAACACCTCACACCGAGAGCAAAAAATAAAAGATAAGTGGTTCGCCGCGTGCGTGCCTCGCTGTAGGACCCTATGTCCATGTGTTCTGCTTTTAAGGGGGGGGGGGGGGGGGGGGTTTCTGGTTTTTCCTAATTTTCAAAAAATCAATAATAATTTCGGAGCGAGCTGCTGCGAAGCGAACCAGATTAACGTCATGTCAGGCCGTGTCAGTCGGGCCCACCACCATGGCTCATCCTCTCGCTTAGAGGCACCCAGTCAGCTGAACCCGACTCCACGAGCGCGACTCTCTCTGCTACAGCTGCCTGCACGCGATCAACTGTCCCGAGACCACGTTTCGCTCCAACGCTCTGCAGTTCTGCCTTGACCGGTAGGATGCATACAGCTTCAATTGGGCCGCCGGACCAGCGGCAACAGCCTACAGCAAGTAACTAATTGCACGTAGAACGTTTCTTGCTTGCTCATTGCGATCCGCCTTTCACTCGGACTTGGTCGCCCTCATCGTGCCGGCTAGTTTTGCTTCTGCTGCAACTCCTTGTGTCTTTCCGTCTCATTTTCTCGCAGAGTATTGCGCTTATGATCTTCCGCGCCGATCTTCTTGCGTTGCAGACTGTAGTGCCATCGTCGCCGGCGCAATCGTTGGGCATGGCAATATGTCTTTCGGCCCCATTGCCAGTGTCAACACATGATGTCTGTGCCAACGTCAAGACACCAAGCTATGGTTCGAAAGCGTCATTCTGGCTCTCGCTTAAACGAGCAGCTGATTCATTGCCATCGCACCTCATTCAATCTCCAAATCTGCTCCACAGGAAATGCTAGACCCGGAGTGGTCGTCTAGTCTCGTCAGTCGAAGGGATTTCCCTCGCTCGTTGTCATGCTTGCCGGAAGCCGATACGTGCAAGCATGGGAATCAGAGGTAAGGCAGTGTTGCACCAGCTTTATGATTCCGCTTGCCTCTTTGATCTCGCTTGTGTGAAATGAGCAGGCAGGTACATGCAAGACGAGTGCCCCTGTTCGGTGTAGTTTCCGCGGTATGCATCCTCGTACGGTACTTCGGAATCGCCGATCTGTATCCGGCTACTGTCAGATCCAGATGCTTTGGGATCTAGATCGAGGATGGCCCTCACTCGATCGCGCCGATGATGGCTGTGTTACAATCATGCTCAAGCGAGCTGTTAGAGTTCTGATATGGCGTGGCCCGAAGCCGCCGAAGCCGCGAACCCTAAACCCTTTCGTTGCTGTTCTTCCCTGCAGGGGCGCAACGATACCCTCGACCCACTCCAGCAAAATAAAATGCACGCCTTGCCAGACGGATGCCTTGTGCCCGTCCGTGCTTCCATGTTCCCTCTTGCACATTGAGATGGGTCGAGGGCATACATCAGCTAGTACTGCACAGCACACTGACCCGCCCAGCAGTGCAGAAGGACAGTCTCACAAAAGTCATGCAAGGATATGAGCGACGTGTCAAGCTCGGCCGATGGATGTTGTTTGCGTCGCCTTGAGTCGCTCTGCCACTGTAGGCAGTCGGTAACCGGGATCCTCAGAGCTATTCTGGCAAACGCTCCCTCAACATGCATACAGTATACGCTGCTGTCTTCGCATCTTGCGTTGCGGCTGCTGGCCTGCTCTCTGGCAACCACAGCACTCGCCGACGCCGAGCCGCTTCGCCCTAAACCCTGCCTGCACGCCCTGTCCGCATCGCTCTGCCCCTCGCCCTGTACCCTCCTCTCTAGCATGTCGATAGCGCGCTACTCCTGCTCGCTACGGCGAGTGACGGTGCCGATTGGCCCTTGCTTGCACCATGCCTGTGTCACGGCGATTGGTCACTTGCCATCAGGGCATGGACTGTCATCCACGCAGCTCATTCACGCAGCCCGCTGTGCTGTTCTACTGGCGGCATGTCGCTCATGGGAGCCTTTTCTACGTCGGCCTAAATTTCGCATATCTCATTGGCCGCCGATGAGGTCGAGTTGCCGCCGACTCCCTGAGAAGCATACTGATCTCCCTTACATGCAGTCATCTGTCAAGCTTTGCATTCTTGTTGAACTCATCGACAGGTGCTGCGAATCATTCGCTTGAAGCCCGTGAACAGGTCGTTGCCAATGCCGCATAACTCGACACGAGTACTGTTTCACCCTTGGCCCAGGCTGCTAGGCAGTGTGTTCCACACCTCTCCCTCAGAGCGGCATCGATAGGCGTCGCTTGGCTATCATCCATACGCGACTGCACTGCAATTGGGCTTGGGGTCTCTCACCCTCACGCCTCGTATCGTTGGCGATCTTTTCTACGACGCATTACGCATGGCCTTCCGCGCCCTGAGTCGGCTCGTAAGCTAGCCTGGCTTCGTAAACTCGCACACAACCTGCTACCCTTCCGCTCCGAGTCGCAGGGGCTCTGCGTTGCCACGCGGAAACGGCATTCGGCGCTTGCGGAGCAGAATACGCCGATTTGGTCTCAACTCAAAAAAGCTGTCCAGCAGCGTGAAGGCATCCTGTACAAAGCACAGTGGCGCTTTTCCGCCATTCCTGTACCGTCGTGGTCGTCTGTTGAGCCGTGGCGAGCCAGATGAGGTGGGTCTACCACCGTAGCAAAATCCCCTCAACCCTCGTCCCGCCCTCCCTGGACCCACTCGCCACGCTTCCCCCGTCCCTTGCGACCTGATTGTACCTGAACTTGCCCAACTTGGCCATGTCTCGCATCTCGTTATTTTTCGCCTCATGATGAAGCGTTGCATACGTCTTTCGCTGGCTATCTGGTTCTGTGTTGTATTGAAGCTCAGACTATTTAAAATGGAAGACTGATACCTGGCCATCCTCGAAAGTCTGCTTACCCGTCATCCTTTCACCCCCATCCCCGTGATCTTTGCTCTAGTTTTACCTCTGACCGCCCGGCTCCAGCGGCGAGACATCTTTCTGCACGTTCAAAGTTCTGTCGAACGAGCCTGCCTGGTCACTTGCTGTAGCTATGTCCGATTCGGCCTCCGTGTCTGACTACGATGTCGAGAAGAAGCAAGTTCAGGTCACCCCCTCGGATGAGGGCCGACCTCTAGCCTCGAGCTCTGCTCCGGCTCCCAGAGTTAGCATCAAGTTGCCACGTACTCAGACGGCGCGCTCTCAGATCCCCATCGGATTCCGCACCCTCAGTATTCAGGTGTATGAGTCTCAGGGTCCTGAAGCAGCCAAGGCCAAGAGCCGGGCTAACCTCTCGGATTCCGAGTTCTTTGGCTCGCTCGACTACCACACAACCCCACCCGAGGAACTCGCACAGCGCTTCAACGTCGACACGAATCGCGGTCTCGACCATGAGGCTGCCGCTCGTCGTCTCGAGCGCAATGGTCGCAATGTCTTGGCACAGAAACAGAACCGATACTGGCTCAAGCTCTTCAACTACACCTTCGGAGGGTTCTGCTCCATCCTCTGGGTCGGCGTCATTATCTTCTTTATCTCGTGGAAGCCACTCGGCAACCCGAATCCCCAGGCATACAACCTTGCACTCGCTATTGTCGTCCTCATCGTCATCTTCTTCCAGGCCATCTTCAACGCGTTTCAGGACTGGTCTACGCAGAAAGTGATGAACTCGATCCTCCACCTTCTGCCTGAGAACGCCATCGTGGTCCGCGATGGCGAGCAAAAGTCAATCCCTTCAGCCGAGCTTGTCGACGGCGACGTCGTGATTCTGTCGACCGGCAACAAGGTTCCTGCAGACATGCGCATCATCAAAGCCTCGCCGGATCTCCGATTCGATCGATCCGTGCTTACTGGAGAGTCGGAAGAGATCCCAGGCACCGTCGACACCACCGAGCCCAACTTTCTCGAGTCCAAAAATATCGCACTCCTCGGCACCCACGTGCGCAACGGTAATGCCACTGCTATCGTCGTGCTCACGGGTCCTAGGTCCGTGATGGGACGCATCAACAAGCTCACCAACGACGACAAGGAGCGTCCGACCCAGCTGCAGAAGGAGATCTCGCGATTCGTCTACATCATCATCAGTCTCACTATTACGCTAGTCCTCATTATGCTCATCACCTGGCTCGCATGGCTGCGAAAGGACCATCCGACCTTCCTCAGCACTGTCGGCATCCTTACCAATCTTATGAGCCTTGTGGTCGCCTTCATCCCTGAAGGAATGCCCATCGCTGTGGCGCTGACGCTCTCGCTCATCGCTCGAAGAATGCGCGATGTCAAGGTTCTACCCAAGTCGCTCTCGACTGTCGAAACCCTCGGCTGCGTCAATGTCATCTGCTCCGACAAGACAGGTACTCTGACCGAGAACAAGATGTCGGTTTCTTCGATTGGTTTCGTCGATCGCGCAGCTACCAAGAGCGAAGTTGGGGAGCTCGAGTTCACTGTCGCGTTCCAGCATCTCAAAAAGGGTATGGCTATCTGCAACGATGCGTTCTTCGATGACAAGGACGAGCATACGGAGGCTTCGCAGCGTAAAGTTCAGGGGAATGCCACCGATGCTGCAGTCTTGCGTCTGGCTTCGGAGTTGCCCGAGGTTGAGAAGGTCAAGAACGCCCATCGACGGATCTTTGACATTCCCTTCAACTCCAAGAACAAGTTCATGCTGACGGTGGTGCGTGCTGCCGACGCTTCAGAAGACTCGAGTACGGCCAGCGACGAGCTCCTCGTCAAGGGTGCCCCGGATGTCTTGCTTCCTCGATGCTCGTCGTACATTTCCGCTGTCGATGGCACGGTCAAGACGTTTGACGACGGTGCGCGTGCTCGTCTAGTGGGTATGCAGGAGTCGTGGGCGCGACGCGGCGAGCGTGTCATCATGCTAGCACAGCGACCTTTCCAGGCGATCAACAAGCTGGGCTCGAGTGACTATGAGGACGAAGTGCTCCAGGCGGGTTCGGAACAGCTCACCATCGTCGGTCTGCTGGGTATCATGGATCCCCCTCGTTCCGATATTCCTCAGACCGTTGCCGACTGTCGACGCTCGGGATCACGTTTCTTCATGGTGACGGGTGACTTTTCACTCACGGCTGCCGCAATCGCACAGATGACGGGCATCTTTACGCATCGAGGCGAGCCAGATCGAATAGTCGACTTTCAGGCAAAGGACCGCTTCGTGCCCGAGACCGATGCCGACGAAAAGGCTCTTAAGAAGCAAAACGGACCCAAAGACATCATCGAGGCCAGTCTGCTGGTCGAGGGCAAGGAAATCCCCGAGATAACGCAGCAGCAGTGGGACGTCGTCTGCCGGTACGAAGAAATCGTATTTGCGCGCACTACGCCCGAGCAGAAATTGAGCATCGTCAACGAGCTCAAGGACCGAGGTTGCATCGTGGCCGTCACAGGAGACGGCGTCAATGATGCACCTGCTCTCAAGGCTGCCGATGTCGGTATTGCAATGGTTTCTGGTTCCGATGTCGCCATGGAGGCCGCGGATCTTGTCCTCATGGGCGACTTTAGCTCTATTGTCCAGGGTATTCGACTTGGCAGACTCGTGTTCCAGAACTTGCAAAAGGTCATCTCGTACCTGCTTCCCGCCGGTTCGTGGTCCGAGGACTGGCCGATCGTTCTCAACGTGTTCTTTGGCGTTCCTCTGCCACTGAGCTCGTTCCTCATGATCATTATCTGCTGTTTCACCGATCTGTGCTGCTGCTTGACGCTCATCTTTGAGCGTGAAGAGTTTGACCTGCTCTCGTTGCCGCCGAGAAACACCAAGACGGACCATCTGATCAATGCCCAGATCTACGGACAGAGCTACCTCTTCATTGGCATGCTCGAGACCGTGACTGCCCACTCAATGTTCTTTTTCTACATGCATCGCCACGCAGGTCTCTCGATGCGAGACCTGTTCTTTGCATTTGAAAGGTACGGAGAGGGCTTCAAGGGATACACGGCCGAAGAGCTCA
Source organism: Testicularia cyperi (assembly GCA_003144125.1). NCBI lineage: Eukaryota > Fungi > Basidiomycota > Ustilaginomycetes > Ustilaginales > Anthracoideaceae > Testicularia > Testicularia cyperi. The sequence continues at coordinate 85,066 of KZ819198.1, forward strand.
ACCACTTCCTCAGCGTCGGACAGTGTGTCTACTTTGTCACACTCGTCATTCTCCAGTGGGGCAATCTCCTTTCGGTCCGCAACAAGCGTCTCTCGATCTTCCAAGCTGACCCTATTCGCAAGCAGCGCCGTAATCCCTACCTACCCCTCGGTATCCTTGCGGCCTTCATCATCGCAGTCTTTGTCACAGAGGTCCCAGGCATCCAGAGACTCTTTGGTACCGCCTCGGTCCCCATCGAGCACTGGCTCATTCCGATCCCTCTCGCAATTGGCATTCTCGCCATGGACGAGCTCCGAAAACTCCTCGTTCGAGCCTTCCCCAACAGCATCATCGCCAAGGTCGCTTGGTAGTCACGTGTGTTATGACATCACGCACTTCCCGCAGCTGTTAAACAGGATCATCATCGTCGCAAGCATACGGACTTTAGCGATCAATACTTGTTCTTTTTTCTTTTTCGGTGTCGCCATCTTCGCCCTTGCTTCGTACACATACCCGCTTCCATAGACTCCTCGCGCATGTTGGCATGAGCTCTTGACGACTCGCACGTCTTTGATCGTTGCTGGTGCAGCCATCTTTCTCACATATAATGACCATTGGATTCCATTCCTTTCCCGCATGCGGTGTGCGAACACGCTAAGTTTATTACAATTTCAATTTGCAAAGCGCCAAGTCCCGGCTGGCAAGATAGATCAGACAAGCAGGCAAACACACGGGCGGACAGAACGATAGAACAGCTTGACTTGCGTGACAGCTTTGGAAGATGCAAGAGGAACCGACGAGGTGCGAATAGTCTACACAGAATGAACGTTACACAGAAACGAGAGGGCCAGATGGGATCGCGAGAGCAGTCGTAGCGCAAAGAGATGCAGTGAGAAGTCGACGACGCGACGCCGCAAACGAGTGAGTGTCCGTTGGGTGAGTGACAGTGAACAAAGTGGAGTTGTTGGATGCAGAAGACAGAAACCGAAACAAAGAGGGGCACATAATAAAGACGATGAAAAGATAAGAATACTGCTAGCAAGATCTTTGCGCCCAATGAAGACTAGAAAAGAGGCAGTGTCCATTAATGCGTGCTTGATGCGCATGAAACGCAGAGCGAACCTAGGATGGCAGAAAAGGCGCACATATGCAAGGAGTCGCTCGAGTGCTTGAACTTTGATCACACTACGCTATGGGCAAGTGCGGAGAACCACGCCTGGCAGTCGAACAGCTGGGAAAACAAGATCAATAAGCCCGAGGGACACCGTGACCGTTGCTCTGATGACTTTGGCTGTGGCTGTAGTTGCTCTGACTGTAGGTTGGCACGGTCGGCGGTCCGGAGGGAACGTGACCTCGGTAGGGACTCATCTGTTGGATGAATTGCGGGGGAGGTGGGGGCATGGACGGGGTGTACTCGTACTCGGGCTGAATATTCATATAGTGACGAGGAGGCTGCTGCGGTTGCACGGCGTGCGAATGGCTAGCCGAAGTGGCCGGACTCTCCCAGCCGCGCTCGCGCGGGGTGTGGTTAGGGTAGTAAGTCGGGTAGGCTGTGCTCTTGTCTTCCATTCCATCTCGATGCAGCAAGGGGCGGTCGTCGGAACGGGGAGGTCGTGCATTCATCATTGCACGAGCGGCTTGCCGGCTACGTTGCTTCTTCTTGTGCGATCGGACGCAACAGAAGATCGCAAGACCCAGAAGCAGGAGCAAGAAAGCACCGCCGCCTGCCGCAATTCCGATGATGGCGCCGAGGCTAAGCACTCGGTCCGACTTGAAGCCGCTGGTGGCCTTGAAGGTGGGAGCAGACGATGCAGTTGTGGCTCCTCCGCTGGTTCCACCTCCTTCGGTGGTGCTTGCTGCATACGCTTGGCAGTTACCCACGTTGACCGTTTCCGAGCCGAGACGGAAGGTGCTCGCCACAACCACCTGACTGTCACGAACGGGCACCACAAGGCTACCGTCGGAACCGACGGTCATGGTCCAGGTGGTTGAGTTGACAACACGGGGCGAGCCGTTGCCGCTAGTCTCGTAGCTGATGCCGTTCCATGTGGCGTTTGCAAGGGAGTCGACACCGGCTGCAGTCATGACAGAGAGGTACATGGTGCGGCCAGCGAGCGCAGGGACACTCATTACAAAGTTCTGGTAGCTCGGCGATCCGCTTCTTGCGTAATAGAGGTTGGTATTGATCATCACAATAGAGGTGAGATCATTGCCGCGGTAGACCGAGTAGGCTCCAAGGCGGTTCTGGTAAGCGCTGGGAACATTGCTGAGCGACACCGAGCCGATGCGCGAGTTGCAGCTAGCACCAATGACCTGGTTAAAAGCAGCCCAGGCGTAGTACGACGGGCGCACGTGCGGTGGCTCACCGTTCATCGTGATGGGCTGCCAGGGCGAGCCCTCAGAGTACTGCGTCATGTGCATCTGCACGGCGCTGACCTGCACGGTGGCGGCAAAGAAGAAGAAGTTGAGCGTCCAAAGCGCGTTTCCGAACGTGTCGCTGATGCCAGCGATGCCGTTGGGACCGACACTGCCCATCTCTCGCAGATAGTAAGGTTTGCCCGTCACCAGGGCCTGTTGGGCCTGGCCGCTCCACTCGCGGAACTGGTTGACAGTCGTCGACAGGTCGAGGAGGGTGCTCAACGTGAGCGTGTAGGAAGAGACGTTGACGTAGTAGTAGTAGTCGTGCTGATTCCAGCCTGCGACATAGATACCGTTCTCGGATGCTACTCCAGTACTGATGAGGTTCGAGATACGGAACGCCTGGCCTGACTTGGTGGCGGTGGTAGCCGTGGTTGCAGGCTCGAAAAAATCAGAGGTGTAGTTGCGGGGCTTGAGCACCTGGTTGTAGATGGCCGCGGCACGAACAGCGAATTCGTTACCATAGTCGGTGGCGGTCCAGGTCGAAGTTCGGTATCCTAGGTCAGTGTAGAGGTCCGGCTCGTTTCCGATTTCGAGACTGACAATGTTGACATTGTCTCCGATATTCGCAAAGGCGGCCTCAGCCTGCTCCACCATCCTTTGGACGGCATCCGATCCGGTGTAGGCCAAATTGAGGCCGTATGTGATGGGTGTACCCGAAGGGAGTTGGCCGATGGCCTTGAAGTAGTTGGGCCCAAAGAGATAAAAGTCCGATGCGACATTGTTACCGACGCCAGAGGCACTGGGGTTTTCTTGAAGGTAGTAGGAGGTGACGCTGTCGGAATAGAGCATGTTGTCGCCAGCGTTACCGCCGATTCGAAGGTGAGGAGGTGTGCCTGTATAATTGGCAAGATTTTGCATGAGGTTGTACGTGAGCCGATTGACGCTCGTCGTGCCGGTATAGGCGAGCACATTGGACGGCTCCATGCCAAAACCGGTATACGATGGACTGATGATGGGCGAGAGTGTCCCAGCGCCGGATGAGCTGGTAGCGGGCGAGAGGCTGACATCTGCACTGGACCATGATATCAGGGTGGTAAGTAAAACCACTGCGGCGCGCAGCGGCCCTACCGATAAGCAATGTGGTGAGCGCATGGTGGATATGCGAGCCAGGCGAGCTAGCAGAGGGTGGGGAAGAGAAAGACGACTGGCGCTAGGGTGGCACCAATGCTAACGATCACAATCCGTAGATGTAGCAAAGCTGAGCTGGCGAGGGAGGTGAAGCAGACACAGAGACCGAAGAGGGATATGGTGGTCTAAAGCAAAGAGCTAGACGAAGTTGGTGGCAGGTCGAGGGGCGAGTGCAGTGTCCTGGATCTGATCAAGAGTAAGTATGGTGATAAGACGCTAGTCGAGAGTCCGAGCAAGAAGATCAACCGATAGTCGTGCAGGAAGAATGGACAAAGGAAAGGAGTGAGTGACCAGGGCGACGGATGTGGCGACTAGTCCAGATATTGTTGACGAGGGACCGTGTGGGCTGAAGGGGATGTCAGGTACCACCACGCAAGGGTTGAAGAGGCGGAAGGGGGGGGCTGGGAAAGGTGCAAGATTATGAGGGCGAGAAGTGCTCGTGGATGGAGCGAGGGGACCGGGCGTGACAGATGAAATGGTCGAGTGGTTGGAGTGGGGAGAAAGCAGTAGATAGCGGCGTGTTGGCAAGCCCAATATAGCGGCCTCAAGCCCGAGGGTCCTGCGTTTATTGAGGTCGGGTGCGAAAAAAAGATGCAGATGGAGTATGCAGGTCCGCAGAGAAGGCGCGCTAGCTAGGGAATGAATGAGCCGGGCTCGGAATATGCTTCAACTCGGGCGTAGCTGACCGTACGCAGCCTTGTGGTGGGAGGGTCGAATGGGATGATGAGAGGAGCAAAGTGAATGGGGGCAAATACTGTGGTGAAGACTGCGAGTTGAGCGCCGGCTTGGAGAGCACCTAAAAGCACCGTCACAGTAGAGTTTGCAAAGTGAGAAGATACACTAGTAGTACGTAGAGAAGAAGGAGAGGGAGGCGATGCGGATCTAGTGATGACCTTTGGATGGAGAAGGGGTCCCGAACCGGCAATGCTGAGCGAGCGGAAGCAAAGTAGAGAGGGCTGACCAGCCAAAGCGTTGGGTATGTGAGGATGAGGCAAGAGAGCATGTGGGTTGAGAGCGGAGCAAGCAGGCGGGGAGGGAAGCTGACAATCAGGTGGGAAAACCTTGCGGAACGGTGACCCGGGATTCTCTGTGTGCTGTATGGACATGCAGTACAATGCAGTACGCCAAGGTTAAGCAATCTTGCTAGCCAAAAGGTGGCGGCTGGGTCAAAGAGGGGGGGAGCAGGAAAACTTATCAGGCGACGGTCGTTCTAAGTCCGGTCCCAGGGGCTGAGGGGCAAACTTCCAACCACGGCGGCGGCGGCAGCATCGGCAGCACCAACAGCGGGCGGCGGCAGATGACAGAAGTGGCACCAGGCACCCTGCTGCCCTGCTGCCCTGCTGCCCTGCCAAATTTAGCTGGGCCAAGGCACCACCGGCTCCACTGCTCGTGTCAAGCGTCAAGCTTTTCAGCTCGGCTGGAATATCTATGCCAACGTGCCGCATACTGCCGCACCGTACTGTAGCCGTGTACCTCACCGACCGCCGATTATGCACTGCAACCTGCAGGCCGTCCAGCAATGCAGACCATGCACAAATCAAGCTGTGCTGTACTCTACGCATGCAATTTCACAGCACGCAAGGATGTCGAAAGACCGACAGACCGCGAATCCACAATAACGGCATGGCAAAGCACGGACAAAGGAAGGTTTCCAAGAACAAGAACAAGCAGCATATTACAGTATCTGCACAAATGATGTGCGTACAGCTAGTATTTCGATATTGCATCTCGGTCGTACAAGATCGATGAGCAAGAGACATCCGTTATTAATGTATTAATTGTTCGGTCTCGGTCTCGTTCGTCGATACAAGTACTTGGCACAACACTGCCGAGGCTCGAGGTCGTTTGCGTTTCAGCCGCAGCGCACCTAGATGCTCTGTGTGTGTGGTAAGCGTCCGGCCGGGCTCACTGAACTCTGCCTGTCGCTTGCCCCTCTCTGGCTTTGTAAAGGACCACTGTGACGATGGCGAGATGGTTCAGTGCTTGGCTGAGTTACGCCAAAGCTTGATGGTGAGACGCATAGATCAGCTTAGCACGTCTGGCCACCAGCAGGCCCAAGGCGTTGCATGCACAACCTTGCTCCTGTCACGCTGCTGCTCCGATCGATTGCGGACCCAGGCCTCAGTCAGAAAATCAAGGGCATTTCCGTAGTGTCCGTGTGTGGATAGGGTGATAGGGGGCTGGAGCTTGGCTTGGGAAAGGGCGTGAGGGCTGATACTTTGCGATATTCCAGGCCGAGAGCGGTGGAGCAGTGTGCGACATTTGAAGGCAAATCAGGCACGGCGGCGGCGGCGATGTCGGTAGTAGAATTCCAGTTTAAACAAGAAAAACATTTTTCAGAGACCGCGCTCAGGTTGTGGGGTGTACCTAGTCACACCCAGCTACAGTAAAAAAAAAAAAAAAAAAAAAAAAAAAAAAAAAACGAGGACAGCAGTTGAAAGGCCGCGCGGGTTACACGGGAGACATGTAAATGCCCGTAAGGCGCCAGAACCGTCAACAAATTGCCGGTGACCTGCACGTCATTTATGCTGACGTGGGAGGAGACTGTTTCCACACCCTCCTGAGCTGCACCGCCGCGGGAATTCCAAATCACCTCAGCCGCACGCCCTGACCTTGCCCAGACTCTGATAGACTCTCACACCAGTCTCAAACGCACGTTGCAACACCAACTCTTCGGCTTTCGGCTGTAATTCACTAGCGACTGTTACCATGAACCTGTACAGCAAGTGAACCCAAAGCAAGCATACACTCCCTCCATGATTCTCAACCTCTTCTAGGGGAGCGGCAAGCTGAGGTAAAGTGGAGTGGAATTTCAAAGCCGACCGAAAAGGGGGTTGAGTTTGAATCCTGGCCCCAAATAATAATTAAATAGATATAAAAAGAAATGATACGCGAAAGAGCACTTGGAAAGCGCTGATTCAGACCAGGGTGCAGGCGCAGGCGAAGGCGCAGGCGCAGGCTATCGTGATGATGGCACACAGCGTCTCACACTGTCAGCGCGATCTGTCCGGTACCTCGGTTCGGCCCATCCGTTCCCGTCGTGTGCTGGCTTCCTGTTTCTGTACAGCACGTCTTCAGGATCACCCTTCCACCGTCAATCATGGCGCTCCCGGCTCGCTCCACGGGCGATACGTCTGGGGACACGTTCGCAGTCGTGGTTCTGGTTGCAACAGGGCGGAATCCACACCAGGCAATTCATCGGCGGCTTGTCGCATCGCATCGCTTTTCAGCGACGAAATTCACACACAAAATTGCGGCCAAGAACCGGTTGTGCAATCGAGTCAACTCTTGGCCACGCTTGTTGGCTCGCGTGTCTCTCTCCGACATTCTTGGCTCGTCGCTTCAGGAAACCACTTACCCTACTCTCAGCATCCGCAAAATCCGATAAAACTGCCCGTGATGAGTAGAGGACATCGCGGAACGGAAGCGATGACGGTGGTACGATCCAAGGCGGTCGCTTCGTGGCGAGCGCTTTTTTCCTTGTCCACCTGCCGCGTCCGGTGGATCGGGCCCTACTGACCAACTCAGATCTTGTGGGAACACCATCTCGGTGCAAAGTCAGGTTCCTCGGCATGCACCAAGTAGAACCAGTCTCCCGAACGAACAAAATTGTCGGTCTATAGCATCGAGCGAGTCAGTAGCCACTCGAGGCGATGCAACCACTACTACTGGGAACGTGTCTGCTCGTAGATGACCTGGTTCGCTTACCATGAGATCTGTCAGGAACTCGCAGTGTTGGAGGCGCGCGTTTCACCCAAGGTATGCAGGCTAGATGCGCCGGGCACTCGCTGCTTCGAGCTCGGGACAGGACAACAAGTATCTGATCGTACTCGGCTTGACTTGCTGGATGTGCTCGGCGTATGTCAGTCTTGATCACAGAATTGTAGTGGTTGTCTGGCAATCCGACATTCGGGTGAGGTTGGCTGCCCTCGTCAACCAGGGGGAGTGTGAGCGCATGTCTGCAGTGGCCGAGTGACTACCGTACACGAGGCTGCGACCCCGCATTTGCGTTGGACAGATGTAAGCCTGCCAGACCCTGGCAATCGACGCCGATCGTCAGGGCCCACCTCTGACCGCGGGCCATACCGCCGTGACGTAGGTCGCTCCACTATCGGTTGGATTGGGGGGGTTTTTTTTTTTTGACTAGCCCATCTGGTGCCGATTTTTTTGGTCGGACCCTGGACCTCGTGTCTCGTCCACGCAAGTCGACTCATTCCAGTCTTCTAGATCATCCGTATTTCGGGATTACTTTCTCATTTCCGTCTCCTTTTCCAGGCCATATTTTTGCCCAGGCTTTTTTATTTCCCTTTTTCCTTTTTCATACGCTAACATTTCTGTCTCAACTTTTCCATCTGGACTCGCATCACAATCGAATTGCGAGACGTTGTGCAAACTTCGGTGCTATTGTGTGGCGAGGTGTGAAATCAATTCCATCCGTAGCCAGACTCACTTGACCAACAGTACAGGCACCCCATTACCCATGGCTTCCTTTCTCAGTGGAGCGCAACGATTCCGGTTTTGCATGAGAGGTTGACCCCGCAGCGAATCCATGCAGATCTGCAACGGACTTCGGGCGACCGTCGCCACATCTGCAGCACTTTTACAATTCTAAATGCTGGGCCCAGCTGCGGATCTTTGCTGTCGCCTGCTCTATACACAGATCGTGTGCCGCCAAGTCGATCCACGTTCCATTAGTGTTGCAGAACAGGTTGGAGATTGCTGTACTTGTCGGGCAAGCCATTCACGTCTTGTAGGTCCGAATGCATCCGTCCTGAAGGAGCCTTTGCCGAGCTTTCCGGGATTGACGACGGCGACTCATCCGTGCTTGCAGGCACGCCAATTACAACAGCCAGCCAGTCTTGAAATGTGTGTCCTTCAGAGCTGACCGGCTTGGCGGCTTCGCGCGCTGCAATCGTCGACATGCTGCTGCACAAACATCGTTCGGACGCGAACCGGGCAAAGGTGAATCCGAAAGGTGCGGATGGTGAATTTGAGCGCGTCGGACCTCAATGTTCTAACATCTCCCCCTGCGTCCAGGCCTTTGCCAATTGCATTCTTAGAATCCCAGAGCCGACGCCCTTGATCCTTGAGAGATGACCGTTAGCGTGCGTCAACACCTAGCCGCCGGAACTCCGGTTGTCCATGAACGCGCCTGTTCGGCATGCGTCGGCGCCTCGCTCGGCGATGCCAGCCGTGTATGCCCCAATCTCGACACGCTGACAATGTACTGTAATGGAAACTCTTCGCGTTCACGTCGGACGACCTTCATCCTGCTTCTTCAATTCGACCTTATGTCGATGCCCACGCTTCCTCAAGCCAGAGGCCGCCGCGCATCTCCTTCACACCTCGTGAACATTTCCACAATGGCACGAAGCAGGGTGTCTATGCGAGCATTTTTCACCTTTTCTTTTTGGGGGTCATGTTCAGACAGAATAATTTACCGAAACATACGCAGTACCGATCATACAGCTGCAAATACAGGGGTGGGTAAAGAGGGGGATACTAGAGGGAGAGAAAAGAGGAAATGTGAAAATACAAATAATACCGCGACCACTACCTTCTACTGTCTGGATGCACGTAAGCGGGATGTGGCGCCATGCTTGCTGGGATGCCCATCGGAGCTGGACCCATTGTATGATGCGGGTCGCCAGGCGGTCCGGGTGGGGCCATCGGGAGACCCATAGGCATGCCCATCGGCATTCCTGGCGGTGGCGCACCTCCAGTAGCCTGCATCAGCTGGCTCTTGAGGAACATGTTTTCGTTGCGCAGTGCGCTCACTGTGTTCTGCAGATGTTCGTTGTCGTTCTGCAGGTACTCGACCTTGGCCTGCAACGACGCAAGCCACGCCTTCTTGCGCTGTCGACATTTGAGTGCCGCTTGGCGGTTGCGCTCCAAAAAGTTCTTGCGCTTTTCGTCCATATGGCCTTTGTCGCCCGTGCGGCCCTCGTGATCGTCGCCGTCGTCCTTGCTCTCACTGTCCCAGCCATCGTCGTCGCCATTCATGTCATCAAACTTGTAACCCGACTGGGCATGGGCGCCAGCTACATCAAAGCTGTTGTCCTTTCCGGCTGCGCCCTTCTTGCCCTTGGCGGTCTTTGCAGCCTTCGCCGCGCCCGGTCCAGCGGAGGCAATAGGCTCGTCCGCAGAGTTGGACTTTTTGCGCTTGTTTGCTCCGTTGGGCTTCTCCTCAGCCTTGATCTTGGCGGCGGCAGTTGTACCCTTCTTCTGACCGCTGTTTGCGGCACCGGTGTGGCCGGACTTATTGGTGGACTCGTACAACGAAGTGGGCGCGTTCAAGGCCTGCGCAACAGCGCTCGGCACCCCGCCCTCGCGCTTCGACATTTCTTGATGTGCTCGACTGAGAAGGAAGAGGCCCGATGCGGCATTCTGCTGATCTCCATTGGCTGCGGGAAGATTCTTGGACATCATCTCGGGGCTGACACTCGTCGATGCACCGCTGTCCTTGCCGCTGGTGACCTCGGCCTTGAGCTTGGAGCCACCAGCAGTCTTGCCACCAAATGTATTGCTGAACGCCAGGTCAAAAGTGTTGTGCGCATCTGTCGGCTTCCCACCAAAGTTCTGTGGCTGTGTCGAAAGCGTCGCGCCACCCGCATTAGGGATCGTGTCACTTGAACCCCCGGCGGCATGGGTCAGAGCCGACAGTGTGTTGGGCGTAATGGTCGCTGCAGAGGTCGATGCCGCCGACGTGCTGTTGACCATGGCCGCCAGGAAGGCAGCGGTGTTGGGCGAAGGCGGCGGGAACGACATTCCGCCACCCAGCGGCGTCAAGCCTGTCTTGAAGTTAGAGAGATCCGGCGTGAAACCAGTGCGGAACGAGTTCGGATCGAAATGCGAGCTCTGTGGACCAGCAAGCATAGCAGGTGAGAGCGGACCAGAGCGAAGTGAGCTGGTCAGACCAGCCGACCATGGGTATTGACTAGTCTCGCCCGCCGGCGAGGTGATTGAAGCGACAGGCGGAAGCAGCGGCTTTGGGGTGGTACCAGTCTCGTTGCGTGCCGCCGAAGGCGAAGCCTGCGTCTTGGAGGCCGAGTATGTCCTGTCGCGGTAGGCAGCACCCGGTCTGGTGCTGAGTGGAGGCGTGCTGACGTTGGCTGGTTTGGTGTCATTCTTGAGATCACTTCTTCGGTCGACAGACTCGGACGACGTGGGGCCAGAGCTGAATGACTTTTCGAAAGGATTCGGCTCCAGATGATGCTTCGCGGTGGATCGCGTGGGTGAAGCACGACGGATCGGTTTGGCCGGAGGCCGTGTGGCAGTCGCTGGACGAGGCGAATGTACAAGAAGCATGATGACGGCGCGTAGCGTAGGGAATACGGTGTCGACGCGGCGCAGCGGAAAGGTGTATGCCAACAAGACACATGTGGCGTAGCGCCAGCAAGTTCAGCCAAGATGAGCAGCGGTGAGACCGGTGGTATGTCGGGGTCGATGTCAGAGTAGTAGGTGTAAGTAATGTTGCGCAGCGTCGACACGATGTGTAGAAAGTCACGGCCGACGTGGGCAGATACCACAACGTAGGAACAATGATTCAGGCGCAGGGTCCAGGAACAAAGATGATGATCCGGTCAGATTCTGAGTGCTCGACAACTTCTTTGAGACGATCACGTTCTCGGACGTCAAGGCTTTAGCAGGTACCAGAGAGGGGTGTAGGGAGAGGAGGGCGGAATGAGGATCGAAGGCGATGGTAGAGAAGGTGGGAAGAGGAATTCAGGAGGACGTACCTGTGTCAGACATTGCGAAGCAGTGCTGTGCAGCGGATCAGGCAAATAAGGAGATGCACCTGAGATCTTTGCGATCGGAGGCCTTGTATGTGGTCCAGACAAGTGCGAAAATCGGCACTGGATGGTGAGGAAGGAGAGAAACGGGCGACAGAAATGGGGAATTTGGACTGGGCAGGCTGGATTACATGCGCCTGTCGCTCTCAGCCGCCAGATTAAAGTCTCCTATCGCGACCTCGATCGTTGCGAGTTGTCGACCGAAACGAGCCGGAGCTTCTGGGATGCGATAGAATGCCGCCGCAGCGCTGTAGGGAGGGAGGATGAAAGACTGTCAGGCGTTGTGGCGCAGTGCTGCGATGGCTGTGACAGATGAGGTCGCGTAGGTCGAGCACTGGATGTCGAGCGCTGGGTGAAAGGTGACTACCGGCTCGCTTGCGGAATCCGGATGGGCTCGGTGACGTTTCCAACGGCGAAAGGCGTGTGAACGAGACGTGTCTGCCTTGTGCCTGAAGCGCTAGATTGTGTTGTCGAGACGGTCAAGGCCGATGAAGACGAATGGGCGTGTGGATGGAAAAGAAGACGACGACGATGACGACAAGATAGAGAAGGTACGACAATGCACGCTCGGATGGTCTGTCGGAATCGAGCCACTGTTGCCAACTGTGTGCTCGATCGGAGATAGAGTGCAGAAAAGGGAAGTGGCTTACGTGCTTGTTTGCAACTGGTGGATGGCGGGCGGTCCGACAGGTCAGAGAAGTACAGAACCTGCGCCGGTCAAGAGGTGGAGAACGCTATTGGACAGGAAGTAGAAGCGCAGCGGGGAGGTTGAGAGAAGGTATGCAGGTGGCTCTGTGTGTGTGTGCGTGTGTGTGAGGGAGAGAGAGAGAGAAAGAGAGAGAGAGAGAAAGAGAGAGAGAGAGAGAGAGAGAGAGAGAGAGAGAGAGAGAGAGAGAGAGAGAGAGAGAGAGAAAAGCCAAGTGGGTGGGCAGCGAAGGGATAAACGCCGGTACCAGGCTTGGGAGCAAAGAAAGGGCGATAGCGGTTTTGCGGACGTTGAAGATCGAGGCAACGAGGTTTGGGTTGCCAATGCCGGAGCTGCGTTCCGACTCTCGATGTGCGTCGATGCTCGCTTACGGTGCAAGCGGGTCTCCAAGCTTGACCGCGAAGTAGATGCAGCTGTTGTTGGAGTTGTTGTTGGAGTACCGAATGGCTAGCTGAGCAGGTGGTGCCGGCACGCGCTACTGTTGATGCGACGCAAGCAAGGACGAGAGGGTAGGATGTGTTTCGCAAGGCAAAAAAGGGTCTGTCGGCCAGGGTTTTGCGTTGTATTCAGGTTCTGTGTCAGTCGCTTGAGAGCTTGTGGGTTGGGTCGATGGTGTGCTGCATCGACGGTGCCAGGGTCGATACGGCAGGCACAGCAGAAACCCAAGACAGCCCAAGCGAGAGGGGGCGTTGAGATCGAGCGAGGGGCTTTAGGAACAATCGTCCTTCAACGCCTGAATCTTGGGCTCCGGAGTAGGTGGGAGCTGTTTGGATTGCGGGATCCGGGCAGGATACTGTAGTGAACGGGATCTGGCGAAGGCGATCGAGAGGATCAAGGCAAAGCAGCAAGGCGTGCAAGGCGTGCAAGACAAGCTGGTCCAACAGATGAGGAGGACGGGGACGAAGGCGAGAGACAAGGCCAACGGCGACAATGATACTGTACTGCCAACAAGCCTGAGGAGGAAGGGAGGAAGAGAGAGGGGAGGGGACTACTGTACAGTACCGTAGGAGCGACGCAAAAGGTAAAAGGCGAGGGCACGAGGTTCGAGCCCAGCGGCGGCCGATCGGCACTCACGATCGAGGCTGCGCGTTTTGTAAAGGCCGTCTGCCCTTCTCGCGCTTTCGGCTGCACGATGAGGAAAAAATTAGCGGTTTCGCACTGTTTGCAAGCCTCAACAAGAAAACAGGCCATACGCGTCCGGTAGGCACCTCGCCGGTGTGCTGATCCGGGCTGCTTTCGCATGAAAAGACTGCTTGTATGCCTCATCCCGCATGCTCCAAAAAGCAACCAAAAGAGCCAAACCAAGAGCGCGGCAAAGGAGGCATTGCAGACATACAGTACATGGCGGAGTGCCCCAGCTCCGAGTCAAGCACCTACCGTGCTGCTGTGCTGTATTCCTTTCTTTCTGTGGCTACTTGTCAAGTGCCACGCCAACCGCATACAGTACAGTACAGTCGCCTGCTTTGGCCGGCTCAGCGTTTCGAGTCCACCCGACGAGGCCTAGCGAGCCCTCGCGACGTCTCTTGGATACAGCTGGTAGTACTACAATCATACGTTCGTACTGTACATGGTCAAGCTACGGTGTCGTAGTTGATCGCGCCTGGACCCTCTCATACATTAGGCGCACGGCTCTCGGCGTAGCTGCCGTTGGTACCATGAGTTACAGCTATCGTTCCGTACTACGGTAGCACATGCTGGCTGGCTGGCTGGTTGTAACGGAACGCGTGCGGATCGGCCGAGTCGACCGCGTAAAACCATCAATTTAATATTATATGTATTTTGACCGAAGCTCATATCAACACGGCTAGTCCATCGGGATGCAGCACATACCGACAACCCGTACGTGGGTCGAGCGAGAAACAGTACGGTATTGTATCACAACGGCATTGTGGTCCTCGCCTGAACCCTTTCCACTTGCTGTGCCGGCTGTGCGGCAGCCGAGAGGACCCTTGATCCACGTTCTCTGGTCGCATCTGGAACCCTGGCTGCCGGTATGACACTTGGAAGCAACGGAGCTGGCGACGATCGCCATGGACGCCGGCCTCGACAGGTCATCGATGTACGCGTCTGCGACGAGCCGAAAACTGTTCCTCTTTGGAGACTCTCTGACAAGTTCGTAGTGCGGCGCTGGCGATCACTCGCCAGTTTTCACTCAGGTCTCCGAAGGATTACAAGTACCGATAGATGCACAGGATCAACACCGGTGGACCTGCTTGGCACGGTCTCAGGTAGAGACGAAACCAGGGACTTTGGCCCGACTGAATCACTGTAGCACTTGAACCGGCTCTAGCCAGCGTCTGCACGCGAAGCCGTACCACTGGAAGCGATCTCTCCGCCGGCGTTCAGCACCGGACGAGCCCCGATGCGCACGCACTTTCCCTCCTATATCATTCGGACGAGGACGCAATATAATGTCAAACAGTTGGCGTTCGATGCCTAAACACCAGTATCGCAAAGTCGCCGAGCTCTGGACATACTCGGGCCGCCACGGAGCTCGAATGGTCAGAATTGGGACTCCTCGCTTGGCGCTATGCTTGCCGCGATGCCGGTGGACAAAACAACGGCTTGGGCAGCATGCTCAATTATCTTGGATCTTGGGGGTTAAATGATGTGACAGTCGTTTGGCCCAACGCGTGAAGAACTCGGTGACCTCAGCCCACTGCTCTCGTGCAGCGGAAAAGTGTAAATTTCCGGCGGGTGCAAGCAGACGACGCGTAGAATGGCCGGATAGGTTGCACAGAACAGTGCAGTACAGTACTAATTATGGCTGGACCCCGAATTCGGGCCTGACGCGCTTTGCTATGACGCAACTCGATGACGCAACTGGCACCGTTTCCGAGCGTTAAAGTAGCGCAGTACAGTGCAGCGACGAAAATGATAAGCAGCGAACGCCGCCATTGTGAGGCTTTAACGCGCATGGTCTAACACCCGATATAACAATAAGGCCGATTGGACACCAGCAGCCTTGTTACAACACTGCTCGAACGCACAGAGATTCTGGCTTTGACCGTTCAAGCATCGTGACCACCGCTTCTCCATTCGCGTCGGTATCGGGCTTTTCATCGGGCTTTGCATCGTCACTTGTTGTTGATGCCTTCATCCCACAGCTCGGTGGCAACTTACAGCAGCTAAGAGCCACGTGGACTCCCAGTGCGGACGCTGGACCCTTGACTTCCCCGCACCAGCAGCAGGCATCCGCAGACCCTACCCTACCACCGAATAGTGTCATCCGCCGACACTTCGGGTCTGTCAAGGTTGTTCCTTCACAGTCCTGGACGAGAAATATCGAAATGCAGTGAGCTGCCGTGAAGGCGCAAGCTTCCCCTTGTTTCTCATGCGTTATCGTCCTCACAGGGTCATTCCAATGCTTTTGGCGTGGAGGAAGAAAGTCGACAGTGCAGGCACCAAGGGTAAGTAATCACAAAACAAAATGTCATTTCAATAACGAGATCCCTGTCTGTAGCCAGATAGCGCAAGCCGATCCGCACGTCGAAAGGTAATGCGGCTAGTACTGTGGGCGAGAAGTACAATATAATGTCAACAGAGAAGAAAGACCGAGAGAGGAGAAGCGTAGAGACAACATGTTCCCCTTCGACAAGGGTATCCGAACAATCGTCGCATAAATGGGCGCAATGGGTCCCGATTGCTGGTCGCACCGCGTTTCGCAACACTTGGACGCAGCGAAACTTGATCGGCGTCCTACATCGCGGGGTTCCGGTTGCCGCCGAGTCCAGACGTGCCCAATGCAGGAGCAGCGCCGGCGGCGAACGGATTTGGTGCCGACCAGGCTCCTTCTCCAGGCTTAGCCGTCGAATCCATCGGATGCGGGAAGCCTGGCGCATCATCGCCGCCGGCAAGTGAAGTGGTCGGGAACAAGTCGACCACCGCTGCGCTGCTGTCGTAGTCGCCGTACGTCTCCTTGGCGTGTCGCTCCAGGATTCCTGCCAGCGGTCCCAAGAGACGCGTGAAGGCCCGTTCGGACATGGTTACCACTCGCAGCTTGGCGCTGCTCGACTGAGCATCCTGGTTGGGTACCGCAGCCACCGTAGCTGCACGAGGCGCGTTGTTCAGAAGTGCCAGCTCGCCAAAGTAGTCGCCGCGCGAGAGCTTGCCAACCACCTCTTCGGGATCACCCTGCTTGGCCTTGCGAACCTCGGCGTTTCCTTCGACAATGATGAAAAATTCGGAGCCGCGCTCGCCCTGCACAATCACCGGCTCGCCCGCCGAGTACTCGCGCAGCTCGAGGCTGTCCGAGATCTTGGCTCGCTCTGCCGAGCTGAGGCGCTCAAAGAGCGGAACGTCCATGAGGAACTTTTCATACAGCGCGCGACGTCGCGAGTTCGTCTCCATGAGAATCGAGCGGAACGTGATACGGTCCAGTGCCCAGAGCGTGCAGGACGAGGTGGAGAGCACAGTCGCCGCACGTGGTTGGGCGTATAGTAGCGCCAGCTCGCCAAACGACGAGCCTGGACCATAGGAGACCTTTTTGTCGCCCAGGGCCGAGAGGGACCCGCTCGGCTTCTCGAGATCCTCGAGGGTCGCACTAGCAGCTCGGGGTGTGGAGCGGATGTAGACATCAAGCGTGCCAGATTCGACGACATAGAAATAGTCGCCCTGGGCACCTTGCTCGATCACGGCCACATTGGCATCCACCTGCACCTCCTTCATGGCGAGAAGGACATCGCGATACTGGTCCTGCTCGAGGTTGCGAAAGAGGAGATTATTGCCGATAGAACCGCGGATTCTTTGCATCTGCTCCTCAGACTTGGGAATGACGGTCTTGGGTAAGGGAGAGCCGTCTTGGTTGGTACCAGTGGCTGAGGGCGCCATGCTCTCGGCTGAGACCGACGTGCGTCGACCCAGGTTGAACGTCGGTGGTATCAGGTGGGCGGCCGTGGACGAGACGGCCTCGGGCGACTCGCTTGCATCCATCGGAACGGGAGCGGTGGAGGACGACGAGCCAGCAGCAGCAGTAGCGGCTGCGGCTGCGGATGCCGCAGAAGCACCCGAGGATGCACCGAATGGCGATGCATTCTGGCCAAAGAGGGAGTCGTTGGCGGTCGTGCCGGCTGATCCAAAGTTTGAGCCAGCCTGAGAGAAGGGGTCAGAGGTGAAAATCGAGGCACGCTGGGTCGGCGAAGCCATGCCGGGGACAATGGGGCCTACGTCGGTGTCGGAAGGGCCGACGGAAGCTCCGCTCGCAGCGAAGGGGTTATCGGAGGGGCCGGATCGGACGCCCATCAGCTGTCTGCGCTGCTCTTCGAGTCGCGCATTGAACCAGTTTGCGCAGAACTGAAGAGGATCGACGGGTCTTGCCTTGGCCACATCACGATTTAGATCGTTGAGAATGGTCGTATAGGTCAGCGTATGCGGCATCTTGAAGCTGTGTCTTGAAAGTGCAAAGGTGCAGAGAGGTTCTGGCCTCAGAGTCAGCGGACTGCGATGATAGTGGGTGATGCACAGCAACGTCCGCAAATCAAAGATACCGTCCGTGCCACGGAGAGGATGTGTGTGGTGTGTGACCTAGTCTTGCAACAAAGATGTAAGCTCGACGAATTAGCTGCGAGGCTAACTAGCTAGATTGATGTCCGTGATCGTGAAGAGTTACAGTAAGGTCGCGTGAATTGAAGCGTGGTCCAAAGAGACAAGTATCCAAGTTGACTCGATGTAAAGTGATCCAGTGAGCTCGACGTCTAGCTGGCTACCAGACGAGCAGGAAGCTTGGGCGTATCAATGAAAGATGGAAGCGAGCTTATTGAAGTATAATTGTAGGTGTCGTCAGGAGGGAGGAGTAGGAGTCGGTATGAAGGTAAGAAGGACAGACAATGATGGACTGGAATTGTTTCGACAAAGCCAGGGTGAGCGAGCGACACTGCACGAAAAGGTAGCGAGCGCTTGGACCAAGTTTGGACCGTGAAGGAGGTGCAACAACGTCTATGTCCTGCACTGTACTGTACTGTATTCGGGCAGCAAGACACTTGGCTGCACACCGAGGGAATGATGGGTTGGACGAGTGAAGTCTTCATTGTCTCCTTGTGGCCATGCAGCGGCAGGAGCAGCAGCAGCAGCAGTACTGTAGTAGAAGCAGCACTTGTTTCGGACCGCATTCGCTTGCTCAGTCAGTGCAACACTTTCCGCATCCGCATTCGACAAACCTCGCGAGTCTGGCAACTTCCAGCGCGCCCCTGGCCCTGACACGCTTCGCGAGTCGATTCGAAGCGGACAAGTCTGCCTGCCACTATAGTACAGTATTGCTCATGCTAGCTTCCGTATCTATACAGTAAGCTATCCTGGAAGTTTAACACTGTGCAGCACATACATCTACAGTACAGTAGTAGCACTGCGCTATCTGTGGCTAAATGCAGCAATAAGGTCATGTTTCGCTGTCGGCACCTGGCTGGCCACCACACGAGTGTCTGCGCACAGATGCCTAGTGTGGATGCGGGTGTTCGGTGCTGCCTCGTGTCTGCTGTACTGCACTGTACAGTACTGTCGTGGACAGGCATGGCTGTTCAACACACGCACCAGCCCTTGGCCGGCGCCTCGCTTGGGGCCTTTTGCGGCTGCACCATGGCTGCGCTGTGGCTGCATGGCGCCGTTCAACGAGCTTCTCCACCTGACCGGCCTGGACGCGATGTTCGAAGGTACTTCTCTCGTACGATAAAAGAACTTTTTTTTCTAATTATTCGGATTTAATTCCCGTCTCACTTGCACAGCTACAGCAACTGCTCATTATTCGCTTCCAGACTGCCGGCGTGTCCCGACCACACTACATTACCACAGCACAGTACAGTACAGTAGCTGTGTACAGTACGCAACTGGCCCTGGTGTTCGATTCATTCGTAGGGCCGGTGATCGCTCTATTCAGATAGCCCCCCTGCCCTCCCCACCAAAAACTGAGCTTCAGTTTGATGCTGTATCTAACAGCAGACACGCGCAGGTCATGAGTGGGCAAGTGTTCAGTGCTGCAACAGTGCTGAGCGTTGGTCTGTTCTCAAAAGCCCCGGCCCGTGCCGGCCGCGACCCTTGGCAGGGTTACGGTGCCTTCATCGATGAAACACGCCCAGTACAGCACTGGGCCAGAACACCAGCTGCTATCTGTTCAGCAGTGCGACGATTCGCGATTTGAGATTTCCGTTCATCCCAACGCCGTCGAGTACTAGACCTGTCAGCTTTATCGGCTTTCGACATCGACGACGACGACGACCACGACCACGACCACGACCCTTACTTCTCCATACCTTTCCGGTTCAGTTGTATCGACACAATGGCCGCCCGCACCGCTGCAGCAGACCTTGCCAAGATTGCCAACCTTGGCCTGGGCAAGAACACCCTCGCCCAGATCTCGGCCTTCCGAAAGCGTAGCGACGACGCCAAGCGAGCTCTCAACCAGCTCAAGCAGCAGAACACCGAGGTCGACTTTGCGCACTACAACAAGGTCCTCAAGAACAAGGACGTCGTCTCCCAGGCTCAGAAGATCCTTTCCGAGTTCAAGCCTGTTACCTATGATGTTCAGGCACAGCTCAAGGCTATCGATGCCTTCGAGGCCAAGGCCGTACGTATCTTTCTCGTCATACCAGCCACTTCCGACACCCGTCATTTCAGATGCTTCCGATTTGCGATCACCCGTATCTTGCAGGGCCAATGCTTTCCATTGTGACATGAGCAGGACATCAGCAGTTTCCAATCCACACGATGTTGCTGCACACTTTTGGCGGCAGGATGAACGTTGCCCGAAGGCAAAGCTCCTGTATTCTGCTGATATCTGCCAGAGCCTATGTCGGTCTTCGTTTGCGACATAGAGCAGACAAATCCCGGACGAGCACGTTGCTCAGATGTTGGTAGCATGCGGGTTGCTATTTAGCTGCGCCGAAGTGGAGGATGTATGGTGGTTGGACAAGTAAAGGCTCAGATTGTCACAATGCCACAGTACAACACCACAGAAGGAACGAGATGCACCTTTGCCGACCTTCTGCATGTCATCAAATACAACGGTCAGCAATGGAGGACCCTGATCGCAAACGGAAGCAAAGATCTGACGCTGCCGTATGCAGAGTGTGCGAAAGCGAGACGCCCATCTGACCAACTCTTCGTGATCCTTGCGTACATTTCATTCGTCTATTGCTCTCTTTGCGGCAATCCATACAGATTGAGCAAGCCCAGGCCACATCGGCCAAGATCGAGGCCGAGCTCAAGGACCTCAAGGCCACCCTCAAGAACATCGAGGATGCACGACCCTTCGACCAGCTCACCGTCGACGACGTCGTTGCCGCTCGCCCCGAAATTGGCAAGACTGTCGACGAGATGATCAAGAAGGGCAAGTGGACCACTCCTGGCTACGACGAGAAGTTTGGAAGTAAGTATTTATTGCAGGCCCGGCAATCACTGTGTTCAGAACGGGTCTTGACACGAGAATACCCTGGGATGGTTACTGACGTTGGCCCCTTCTTGCATTATAACGGCCTCTTCCTACTATCCTGTCTATCGCAGACCTCTCTGCCATCTAAGTCCTCGAAAAGCA
The DNA here is from genome assembly GCA_003144125.1 of Testicularia cyperi. Classification (NCBI taxonomy): domain Eukaryota; kingdom Fungi; phylum Basidiomycota; class Ustilaginomycetes; order Ustilaginales; family Anthracoideaceae; genus Testicularia; species Testicularia cyperi. The sequence goes on from KZ819198.1 coordinate 105,614, forward strand.
ATATCCCTCCTTTCCTCGCAATTGATAAACACCAACGCACATTTGAACCTGACCCGGGCTGGATGAGTGAGGTGATGTCAATCATTATTCTGTGCAGCCTGCGAATCTGACACCTGAGCGGCACCGATCATGTCCATCGGGTCCACGTATCAGACTCCAGTCTGCGTGGCACCCGCATCGCCGAGAATTTACGAGCTTCGTACAAGCAGTTCGAAGCGGGAAACGACGACGGGGCTCTCAGTACTGATTTCGTAGCGCCGAGCTCATGGTATGTTAGACCCTCTGTTTCCGGATGCTTTCTGCGAAGCGTTGGTCAGTATCTTGGACTCTAACAGTAAAATTGGCTCGGCCGAGCTTTTCTGTACACCACGTGATCTTGGAGACGGATCTGTGCTAATGGACGGGTCCGGCACTTGAGCCGTGTTACTTGAGCACGAGGGTTGTAGGCAGACATCGAGCCGTTAAGGGACACGTCGGCCCTTGATCTGTCGGCGGTTGCTGCAGTCAGCCATGTTGGGCGTGAGGCCAGCACCAGGACCGACCTGTTTGCATGTGAGGCCAGCTGGGTTCGAGGCCGCCGTCCTAGTTGAGTTGTCCCGACGCCTCGTTCAATCTTTATCACCGTCATCTCACCTTTTCCAAGATGCCGCCTAAGAAAGCTGCCATCGCCGCCGCGGCGTCCAAGTCCGCCAAGAAGAAGAAGTGGTCCAAGGGCAAGGTCAAGGACAAGGTAAGCATCTCGATGAAGCACAATCTGACTCGGTCACCAACGAAGCCCGGTACAGCATAGTGGACGTAGGATGGATCGATGGTGTCGGACATGCGGATATGGACTCGAACAACCGTACACAACCATTCGGATTCAGGATGATGATGCAACAGTATTACATGGCCCTGGAATGTATCTACTGCCATGGGAACAGCGGCGATCAATGACGTGCAATCAGAGGGCCACTTGGAGTACCGGGTCGTTGAACGAAGAACAAACGCTAAAGGTCCATGAATGCTCACCATTGTATATTTTCGCATGTCGCCACGGTGCACGATGCGCTTACTGATATGATTACGTCTCCACCTACAGGCCCAGAACATGGTTGTTCTCGACCGACCCACTTATGACCGCATCCTGAAGGAGGTTCCCACCTTCAAGATGATCTCGCAGTCGACCCTCATTGACCGAATGAAGATCAACGGCTCGCTTGCCCGCGTCGCCATCCGACACCTCGAACGCGAGGGTCAGATCAAGCGACTGATCCACCACCATGGCCAGCTTGTCTACACCCGAAACACCGAGTAAACTCGATTTCATCTGACGCCGGCTATTCCTCCTACGGTTTCCCCATCACGATCTTCACATTCTGGCTGCACGCGATGCATTGATTGGCTCTACCACGCAGCCGTCGTCATACTCAGCTAGGTCTTCAATTCTCGACACGCGACTCGAGATCTGTAACATTTATCGCACCATCATCATGCATCGACACTGCGGCCGTACCCGCTACTCATCTCACGCATACAAAACAAAAGCTTAGGTCTTTCCGACACCTGTCTACATGTCGCCACATCAGCAGTCGGCGCTGGGGTGATCAGGCAATTCCAGTACAATTCAGATCCGTCCACATCGGCTCGTTGCTGCGGTTTGAACTTCACGTGAACACGAGACTTCTGGAATAGGGCAGATATTCCTTCAGCGGTACAGGCAGTGACCAGTTTCAAAGGACTTCTGCGTTTTCAGATAACGTCAGATCACGTTCTGTGTTGAGAATGCGGGATCAGGCGGCAGGCGATTGTCATCGTGAGCATTGCAACTTCCATGAGAAACACTGGTTGCGTTTTTAGTCCTCGGCCATCGTTCGCAGCTACAAGAAGGTCCGTTATGATATTGTGTCCGGAGGTGAGCACATTCTCATCTTCAGTAAATCTGAACTGGCAATTTGTAAGAAGCACGGGGGCGGAAGTCAATGTGAGATGCAGTGAACCGCGACTACGTACCTGCAGGCCGTGAATGTCCTTGATAACGTCCTTGAGTTCCTGATTGACCATGCGATGCGCTTTGACGGTGGAAAGTCCCTTGAACTCCTTCGAGGAAAGCTGAATGGCATAGAAGCTGCCACAGCCGCCTAAATTTCGACGAAAAAGTCGAATCGTCGCCAGCGGCGAACAGCCATCGGAGGAAAGATAGGGTCAGCATCCAAAAGGATGCACATCGGTGCCTTTATAGCGGCCCGGGAACGGCGCATCTGCCACGAAGAACTTACCGCTGACATCTTGTACCTTGAGGATCGTCGGTGTAAACCGCTTCGAAAGGATCTGGGCAATCTTGACTTCGCCCTCTGTCTTTGCTGCGGTATCCTCTGCCTGACTCGCGGAGGCTTGACTGTTGCGCATTGGTGTAGCAGACAAAAAACCCCGACTAGGAAGGGCGAACACCCCCGCGGAAGGCGAGAACGCCGATCGGGTGCGCAGCCAGAACGATCGTGGCAGCAACGACATGGTCGAATCTGTTGTCCTGTTGAGCGGGGAAAAAAATCCGTTGTTCGTATCGTATCGAGACAAGACAAGGAAGAAGATGTGCGAGTAGTTGATATCACAATAGTTGGAATGACTGAGAGTGTCCGTGGAGGCACTGTACTCAGGTCACAAAGCAAGATCGAGGAGGATCCGCCCGTCGATCAAGCAGCTATGTGGAGTCTCAGTTCTGGCGGATTTGGCTTTGTTATCAAATGCAGCCTCCTGGTCAAAGGCCGTCGCTGCAAATCCTTGGGAGTCGATCGGGCCCAGTACGGTGCAGCATGCGCCGATCTGTCCATGCACTCAATCGTTCAGGGTCTTGTATGACAATAATCTGGCGGCCAAAATGGCGAATTCCGGACCTTGGCGGTTGCCACGCCTGTAAAATAAATTACAGTAAAGGCTCCACTACTTACATTACTATTAGCTTGCTTCTTTCACCACCGTGTCTTCACTCTGGGATCGCAACGATGGCTAAAGCAGCAAATAGGAATAAGCGTAAGTCACCACGGATCTTTGGCAAAATAATGAAACAACCTCGTATTGCGCTACTTCCGGCAGCGTGCCTTTCAGAACGACTACTGACGTCTGTCAAACTGCGGTTGAATCTTGCAGGTGCCGAACGGAGGGCGCCCGCGCCAGACCCTCGGATCGATCTGCCAAATTCATTGGACGAAAGCGCAACACCGGCTCAATCCACCTCGACGACATACAAGCCGTACCAGCATTCGGAAGCCACCGCTCATCCGTCTTCCTCTAAGAAAAAGTCGGCCCAGGGCGTTGGAAAGGCCTCTCGTGCGAAGAAGGAGAAAGCCATCGCCCGAGCCGACAAGGTCAACGCAAAGTTCCTGACCAACAAAGCAAGATCAGAACGCAAGAAGCTCATGAAGTCCTAGATGGCGCCAGGCGCCTGCGCAAAGACATATACCCGATATACTCATCAGACGCCAGACGGCCGGTGATCTCCAAATTCAACTTTCTGACCTTGCGTCGTGCTGCCGTCTGGCGTGCTAACGTTCCCAAATCCGGCCCTGACTGCCTATGACGATACGTCGCAGTTCACGCTGGGCAATGTCGATGGCATGTCTGGCTCAGATCAGAGTTACACTGTGAGGTCCACACAAAGTGGCAGAAAATTGGGAACAAAGCAACTTTACGACCAACTAGCCCGAATCACAACCCCATCCAGCCCAGTTCGGATTCTTCATGGGATCGCGAGTCTTGTTGGCATCGTTAAACTTGCAGTCTTGACCATTGACGAAAGCATCTCCATACCACTTCTTCAGGAGGAGGGCAACGGTGTTCCTGGCCGAGACGGTCGATGTCTCCATGGTCGAGACCAGACTCTCCATTGCGTTGGAGTAGTAGAGATTCTCATCCACCTGAATATTCGGAAAGTGTGTGGTGGGCTCGAGTAGAGGGTATGAGTCCCACTCATGACGCCGGAGCCAGGTGATGGTCTCGCTCCCAAACAAGCGATCCAGCAGTTCGTCCGAAACAGCTTCATTGGAAAAGATCTTGACGACATGCTCTTTCGAGCGCGAGTCGTCCTGATTACTGCCGTCAGTCGACACGTTTGAGTCGGCCGCACGGCTTCGAAGTGGTCGCAAGTAATTCAGAGAGAAAAAGTCCAAGTGCGGCTTCTTGAGCATCGTCGGCTTGGCATCGGCGCTGTTGTGAGAAGCCGGGTTCGAATCGCCCGGGCTCTCGTGAATGGGCGCATGGGAGCGGAGAGCCTGGCGTACACTCTCGTCGGATGTGAGAATTGTGCGCGGCACGGCGTCTTGAGAGCCAAGGCCAAAGTACGCTGGCTTGGGCCCGGTGGCGGTCGTCGCGAGAAGGGTGACGTGCAGATGGACAAATGGCCTGCTCTTGACCCTCTTTTCCGTGTTGAGCAGCGTGATGCCGGCATTGTGCCATGGTGTTGCGATGACCACGGCATCGTATACGTCTCCTTCGCCGCTCTTTGAACCAATGTACCACTGCGGTTCTTCTGTTGCATCTGCGGATCTGCCGGCACTGTGATGATTCGACGACATCATCGGTTGACTCGATCGACGCCGGACCCGATCAAAGCGGACGATGCCGGTGACTTCACCCTCTTTACCCGTGAGCATCTTTGCTCCACTGCGTCTGAAGAACTCTTCAAATATTCGGTAGTTGCCATCCTTGACACCGGTGGCTCCCGACGCCGCCAAGCTGACAAGAGCGCCAAAGCCATGAATTTGGTCTGAATCCTGTGCGTAATTGACTCTGGTGGCGGCCTCGATCATTTCCTCAATGAAGAGCTCGGAAACGCGATGCTCCTTAAAATATTCGAGTCCGGTTGTGGCAGCTAGAGAGCTGACATTGACGGCTTGAGCAAGCTCCTCGATGGTGTGCCACGGGAAGTTGCTCTGTGACACGCCAAGTGCCCGTTTCTCGGCTGTTGAACGACTCGCATGTAGGAAAGCGGGATCGTATAGGCCGGAAAAGAACGAAAGCTGCTTTTTGACAAGATTCTCGGCGGTGACGGCACTGTAGCCGTAACGGAGGAAGAATTTTGCGCTGGTCCACCAGCTACTTGCATCGCCCTCGAAGAGAAACTGCTGGCCGTCCCAGACACCCATCTGACCTGCGTAACCATTTTGTGCGCCGGTCTCTAGCTGGAACTCCTTGACGGCACGGCGAAGGTTGTAGTTAACATCGGCATAGATGCTCGCGCCGAGTTCGATGGGCTCATATTGGTCATCGTCGTGGGGATACACGACAGTCGTTCTCCCACCGATATAGTTGTTGCGCTCGTAGATGGTCACCTGAATTTCTTGGTTGGGACAGGATGAGTTTGATCGCTGGAGGTGATCCTGCGCTCGTTTGAGAAAGAAGGCTGCCGATGTTCCGGAAGGACCTGCACCGATGATTGCAACCTTTCGCAAGCGCTGAGGACACCTGTCGCCGCCGTCGTCGTCTCCGCTTAGGCGATTGAAGATATGTTGGCGAGAGTATGGTCTAGGGGGAGCTGCCAAAGGATCAGCAAGTGCTTCGTGGAGCACGAAGAATGCGCCGATTACCAGGGCCAACAGATATGTCGACGTAGCGAGCCGCATGGTGTCAGTTGGCCTCGAAAGACGGGCAGTTGCCCTGGGATGGATGTCCCGAGGCTACAGATGGCAATTGATGCTATAGCAGACGGCTGCGTTGGATATGAAGAGGTGTATGCTGCGTGCAAGCACGAGTATGTGCATCATTCAACATCCTCCACCTCGATGCAAGCTAAATGCACACCCATCACAGTACAGTACAGTACAGTACAGTACAGTACAGTATAGCAGTACAGTATAGCAGTACAGTATACAGTAGCAGTACAGTACAGTGGCTGGTGCACTGTGACTTAGCTGCCAAGGAGCAGTGGCACAGGGTCCACAAAGACTCAGCCCTGCTGCAGGTGCGGGGAGGCGAGGACATGCGCCACGCTGCCGCAAATCCAATCCCGGCCGGAATCCTAACTCAGCTGAACACGAACAGACCGCTTGCGATCCAACATGCCGGTTGTTGACTCCTGAAAAACGCGTGCAGCGTTCCCGCAAGGTGTTGCATGCGTGACTTGATATGCCTTCGTGTAAAGAGAATTCCGTCGTTGAGCGCGTCTCGTGGATTTGCCAAAACTGAACGTTGACGCGCAGAGACTCTTTAGCACCGAGGCTCCAGGGCTCAAAGCCCGTCGATTGGATATGGTCGGACGATCTAACGCGTAGGCCGAGTCCGATGCAGCACACCGGTCTCAAGGCGAGAGTCGCGTCCATCGTTACTGTAGCGGGTTTTACCTTGGCTCGGTGTGACGTGACGGGATTCTTTTCGCGTTGAGTGCAGTCCCAGCGCGCTTCCCACCCGGACCAGGGAGACAGCAATGGCATGTGTTCTCTTTCTCGCATTCTCCACCAGCGCAGCTACAGCCAACGTTACAGTGATGCTGCAGCACGACACGGCTCAGCCATTACATTCGCGCCCGAGTTTGTCGTCGCGTAGATTCCTGTCAAAAATACTGTACACACACCACTCCAACACAGAAGGCACACGTACGCTGACCCAGACACGCCCTTGCTTCCCAACAACAACTTCCACAGCTAAGTAGTGCCTTTGCTCGTACACACACACGAGACCCGACACGAGTCGCTATAATATCCACCTACCAAGTCATCGAGTCCATTCCTTCCGTTCCCTCATCATCCCATCCCCCGTCCCTCTCTTCTCGGCCTCCGCCCCTTCCCCCTCCCCCCTCTTGCCTCTCTCCTTCTCATATCTTCTCGCTCAACATGATCTACGTATACAAGCGAGGTGAGTATTTCACAATGTCGCTTGCTCGAGCACGCATCGACGCGCCATCACAGTCTCGTGATCCTATCACGAACTTTTGGGACTGACCTGCTGACATACATGCATCGTCTCCATTGCTCTTCTCACGTCTCCCCAACTCAGATGGCCGCAAGGAGATGGTGAAGTTCGACAAGGTGACGGCGAGGATTTCCAAGCTTTGCTATGGCCTCGACCAGAACTATGTCGATCCCATCGAAATCACCCGCAAAGTCATCGAGGGAATCTATGAGGGTGTCACGACGGTCGAGCTCGACAACCTTGCAGCCGAGACCGCCGCCTACAAGACCACGACCCATCCCGACTACGCGGTCCTTGCCGCCCGAATTGCCATCAGCAACCTTCACAAGGAAACCAAGAAGAATTTCAGCCAAGTCGTTCAGGACCTCTATGAATACGTCAACCCCAAGAATGGGCGTCACAGTCCAATGATATCGGAAGAGACCTACAAGGTCGTCATGGAGCACAAAGATCAGCTCGATTCGGCCATCATCTTTGAGCGCGACTTTCACTACAACTTTTTTGGCTTCAAGACGCTTGAGCGATCATACCTTCTCCGCATCGATGGCAAGGTAGCCGAGCGACCCCAGCACATGCTCATGCGTGTGGCTGTCGGCATCCACGGCCACGACATTGAGAGCGCCATTGAGACATACAATCTCATGTCGCAAAAGTTCTTCACCCACGCCTCGCCAACCCTCTTTAATGCGGGTACTCCTCACCCACAACTCTCGTCGTGCTTCCTGGTCACCATGAAGGACGACTCAATTGAGGGCATCTACGACACCCTCAAGACGTGTGCAATGATCTCCAAGACCGCCGGCGGCATCGGTCTCAACATTCACTGCATTCGAGGCACCGGCTCCTACATTGCCGGCACCAACGGTGTCAGCAACGGCATCGTGCCCATGCTCCGTGTCTTTAACAACACAGCCCGATACGTCGACCAGGGCGGCAACAAGCGTCCCGGTGCCTTCGCAATCTACATTGAGCCGTGGCACTCGGATGTGTTCGAGTTCCTCGACCTCCGCAAGAACCACGGAAAGGAAGAGGTGCGTGCGCGTGAGCTTTTCTATGCGCTCTGGGTGCCTGACCTCTTCATGAAGCGTGTCGAGCAGAACGGCGACTGGTCACTCATGTGCCCCAACGAGTGTCCTGGTCTGGCCGACTGCTATGGCGAGGAGTTCGAGCGCCTCTATGAGCGCTACGAGGCCGAAGGCCGCGTCAAGCGCACGGTCAAGGCCCAGAAGCTCTGGTACGCCATTCTCGAGTCGCAGACCGAAACGGGCAATCCTTTCATCCTCTACAAGGACGCCGCCAACCGAAAGAGCAACCAGAAGAATCTCGGCACCATCAAGTGCTCCAACCTCTGCACCGAGATCATCGAGTACAGTGCGCCTGACGAGGTGGCCGTCTGCAACCTTGCCTCGATTGCCCTTCCCACCTTCATCGACCCGGTCACCAAGACGTACAACTTCAAGCAGCTGCACTCGGTCGCCAAGGCCATCTGCAAGAACCTCAACAAGATCATCGACATCAACTACTACCCCGTCGAGGAGGCCCGACGATCCAACATGCGACACCGCCCCATCGGTATCGGCGTCCAGGGTCTGGCCGACGCCTTCATGATCATGGGCTACGCCTTCGAGTCCGCCGAGGCCCGACGCCTCAATGTGCAGATCTTTGAGACGATCTATCACGCCGCGCTCGAGCGCTCGTGCGAGCTGGCTCAGGAGCACGGCCCTTACGAGACCTACGAAGGCTCGCCTGCCTCGCACGGCGAGCTGCAGTACGACATGTGGGGTGTCACACCCTCGGACCTGTGGGACTGGGCCGAGCTCAAAGCCAAGATTGCCAAGCACGGTCTCCGCAACTCGCTTCTGCTGGCCCCGATGCCCACCGCATCGACGAGCCAGATTCTTGGCTTCAATGAGTGCTTTGAGCCCTACACCTCCAACATATACTCGCGCCGTGTGCTCGCCGGTGAGTTCCAGGTCGTCAATCCCTGGTTGCTGCGTGAGCTCGTCGAGCAGGGCCTCTGGAACGACACCATGAAGAACCGCATCATTGCCCACGGCGGCTCCATCCAGAACGTGCCCGGAATTCCCGACCGCATCAAGAAGCTCTACAAGACGGTCTGGGAGATCAGCCAGAAAGCCATCATCGACATGGCCGCCGACCGCGGTGCCTTTATCTGCCAATCGCAGTCGCTCAACATCCACCTGTCGGCGCCCACTTTTGGCCAGCTGACCTCGATGCACTTCTACGGCTGGAAGAAAGGTCTCAAGACGGGCACCTATTACCTGCGAACCAAGCCCGCCTCGAACGCGGTGCAGTTCACCCTTTCAGTGGCCGAGGTCAACGAGGCCAAGGCGGCAGGAAAGCGAACTCCTGTCTCGCCAGGCAAGCCCGTCGTTGAAGCAGCACCTGTGGCCAGCAAGGTCGACGTCGCTCCCATCGTCGCTGCCAAGGTGAGCAACGGCGCCAGCGTCGACGGTCTCACAAAAGGCGTCGGACAGCTTGGCATCGACGGAACCGTAACAAAGGACGGTCCGGGCATTCGCAAGCCTGACGAGATCAAGGCCATTCAGGAGGCTAAGGCTGCAGCGGAGGTCGAGAAGGAGAGAACCTCGCTGCTGGCCGAGAGCGCCACGGCGGATGGAAAGGATGTCGATCCAGGCTTTGCTGCGGCCCTTGAGCGACAACGCCTGCGACAGCTCGAGGCTGACCAGCTGGTTTGCAGCCTCGAGAACAAGGAGGCCTGCCTCATGTGCTCGGGCTAGACTGTCTGACATCGCCCTGATCCTGTCCCTTTCTTGCCGCCTCGCGTGTCCCTCTGCACTTTCGTCATATCCCTGCTGTTGCACCTTTTGTATATCATGAGTCTTGATTTCGTCGCTTGCTGTGTCCCTTGCGGCTTCATCAGTGCTCGCTGTTCCTCACTTTGTACCACTAGCATACGTCAGACGCACGCTGCGCTTCTGATCTTTTTCTGCCTCGAATCTGACATTGTTTTTTGCTTTCGCCTCTGGCCTGGTCCAGGCCGTACGTCCTGTGTTCATTGTGATTGATTGGTACATGCGCCATGATAATCTATCTTATCGCGATTGACTGGCCGCACATGCTTGTCTGCTACGTTGCTAAGGATAAACAAAATACAGCTAGTATGGGATCCAGTACTGGAAATTTTCTCGCATGTGAGTTGGGCTAACGTGATTGAATTGTTGGCCATTAAGAGAAAATTTATGTATATATTGATGAATCCGGCAAAACAGCCGCGATGACAAAACGTCTGCCTCCAATAAACAAAATCTGACTCTCAATACTTTGGGATCGTCCCAGTCGTTGAAACAAGCTTGGTTGTGCCTTTGGCAGTCTCGGTCCGAAGAACATCAAGTAGTAGTCGTCACCGGTTCGCATCATATGGAAACATCCATGGTCGGTTCGATCATCTTTAAAAAGCAGGTGATTATTACTGTCATAAGTCGATTCGGGAAGCGTGTCTCCAGCATCCATGCTGACGATTACCCACCTTGTACATTTGTGAATCGGACTACTACTGTATGTGGGTACACCGTAATTTAGTCACTTTACGATCTATAATATAATATTTTGTTTTCTTCCTTGCTTGTCTTGGTTTTCCTTATTGGGGTTGAATAGCAAGTAGTACTACGTACGTACTAGTAGCTAGTTGCACACTGATCGATAAATCGATAATTGCAATGCGGCAGCAGTATCGTCACCTGCGATATTCGCACCATGGTTATTTGGCACGGAGGATGTAACGTATTATTCATAATATAAAATTAACGGAACTGCATTCGTCGACGGGTCCAACAAGCGTTCTAAATATATAGACAAGGTATGTGACAAAAATGGCTGATGTCGACGCGAAATGACAACACCAGCTGTAAACACTAATTATTATTAATATTGACTCATAATTGGATAAGTTTGATTATATTACTCAAGGCTTAATATATTGGTGTATTAGTCTGAACAGAAGACGTTTGTCGGATCAATAGGACGCCCAATTTCGCGCAACGTACCAGCTCTAGTAATCGTATATATATGACTGATTCATATGTATTACAATACAAGTACCAGTGGTTGATTTAATTCATCTTTCGTATAAGGTCGTTTTTATTAACCATACGCGCGTACTACCAGCTAGATTGATATCTATATGAGTTGATTGCAAGCTTGAGGGATGCGCCAATAAATGGCCACCACTTTCAGTGGCTCGCATGTAGTATATATACACATGCAGTATTCTAATTTATTTTGATATCGTAGAATTATTCAAAATCTGATCTATATGGATGTACCCGATTGTTAATGACATACTCGTCTGAAAAGCCGGCAGCACATGAACTCTTTCTCCATCGATCAGCAATATTGCTGATCAGAATAAATATGATATCAATGACTCACTAGCCAATAAGAAATAATGGGTATATATGATGCTATTTGACGTCCCTGATTTTGCACGAAAAGTACATGAAGCGAACATGTCAACAATACGGGCAAATTGAAACCGCCGGTCCGAAGTCATTTTTACGTCCCCGGATCTTGATTTTAAGTCTTGCATACATCTGATATATCATTCTCATTTGCTCTACAGTTATACATTTTACCCCATTGCAGGCTGTATGAGAGCATCAAGCACTAGCTACTCTTATACTTAAATATAATACATATGAATGGAGGTGTATGTTAGAATGGCCCCAGGCATCTAATCACCACAGTATGGATACTGTGGCCTGGAGTAGGGATGGAGCTTACTTGAGAGGTGTACACACCATGTCAGGTAAACAGAAATGGTCTATTAGTATTGAGCTACACTTCCATAAGGTGAGATAGCTAAGTAATACATTTGATGACCTCCCGGAAGGAGGTCTACAGGAGGGTCAGGGGTAGATAATGATGGGGAACCTGTGTGCACCCTGTGGTCTGGTGCAAGATTCCCTGCCAGTTGGCCAAGAGGGCACAGGGAGGGGCACAGGTCCCCTGTGCAACATGTGTGGGAGTGCCTGGAATGTTAGAGTGCTGTGGTCCAAGAACCTAACAGCGCTCTCATGTGCAGCATGTGCCCTAACAGTGCCTTTGTATCTGAGGACTGGAGTTGATGGTTCTGAATGCAGGATTCTATAGATTGTGGATCTGCTGGGGCAGTAACTGAGGCTGAAGGTGGTCTGAGCCCAAGAGGCAGGCTGTGAACATGTAGTGGAACATCCAGATTCCAGAAGCTGCTTGTGATGTTCAAGAATGAGCTCTTGTATAGGTTCTGGCTACTGCTGGATGGTGCTCTAGGCTATTTTGGCATTGTGGAGATGTAGTTGATGATGGTAGAGAGAGAGGAATATCAGACTTCAGGAACTGGTACTTATGTAATACTTATCCTGCTTAGCCATTCCCCAAATGCATTGTATAAAGTTTCCACAGCCCAAGAAAATAGCATGGTCTCTCAACTTTTTGTGTCTTGCTGTTAGAGTACATATTCACACCGCGCCTAGACTGGTGTCATCTCGAGAGGGTTGACTGTTTAAACATCGACCCACCCCCCTCCCCCCCCCACAATCATGTCCCAGCCTATTTCCGGAACACCAAAGGCCAGCTTTCCCTCTACCTCTGCCTCGGCAGCGATCAACCAGGCGTCGTCGGAGGAACAGTACAGCTCGGGACAGGCCTTCTTCGACAGCTTCTTTGCCTCAGCGTTGGAGCGTGCCAACATGTCGTCTGGAGAACTCAAAGGCCTCACAGATGAGCTGAGTGCAGCAGCACACCCTCTTCCAGGCGCGCAGGGGGCTGCAGCCGCTGTGCGACAGGACCAGTACGCTCCTGATGGCAACGGATTGGACTGCGGCCGCGACCCCGGTCCCGTAGAGTACGAGCCCGTGTGTTCTGCCCCTGCTCCTAATGCCGCTCGCACGCCGTCTTCGGGGCCGCCGCCAGTGGCTGTGGCGAACGGCGTTTCAAGCCTCAATCTCGGAGCCGCCACGCCTGGGGCACCCTCCAGCTCGTCCAGCTATGTTCAAGCCACGATGTCTCCTCCACAGCTCACTTCGTCAAATGCTGCCGCGCTTGCGCACTCTAATGCCAAAGCTGCTGCCACCGCGCTGCTTTCCCGCTCCAGCTCAGCGCAGTCTGGAGCCATCCGTCATGGAGCTCCATCGACACAGATCACCCCTGACCTCGACATGCTAGCCCAAACGAGGGGAGGCGGCCTCGGGACGCCCACTGGCGAGAGGACTTACATCGGCTCCGCATGGCATCAAAGCGGCTCAGAAACCCCTGTCATGGACAAGCATGGTCTCGGATGGCCAGCAAAAGCAACCCTGGATAGGCTCAACTACACTCCGGAACAGGCCGAGGCCAACGAGAAGCGTCTTTCCGAGGCCATTCGCACCGTTCTGGAGTGTATCGGCGAAGATCCTACTCGTTCTGGCTTGCTCAAGACGCCAGAGCGATACGCGAAAGCTCTCCTCTGGATGACTCGCGGCTATGAAGTGCGACTGAGTGGTGAGTGCCCGCGCTTTGCATTTGGCCTAATGCGACAGCCGAGCGAAGACAGCAGCGAAATAGCTGACGGAAGCCTTACTGACACTTTGCAAAGCCCTGGTTCTCTCCTATCCGATTGACACACTGGCCTTGTAACGCTTCTCGTGACTCGCGTCACGTCTGCTTTACGGTCATGCAGATGTGATTGCTAACGCCATCTTCGACGAGGAGCATGACGAGATGGTGATCGTCAAGGACATCGAAATTTTCTCCCTGTGCGAACATCACATGGTCCCATTCACCGGCAAGGTAGGTTTGATTCCCACGAGACGCTTGCACACTTTCTGTCCTCTGTGCCGAGCAACTAAGGGGTGGGGCCCAAGCTGGCCGTATGCTGTTATTGACCACCTGACTGACACTGTCTGCCGATCGCTTCTTCTTTCCAAAAGATCCACATCGGCTACATTCCCAATCGCCTTGTCATCGGACTTTCCAAGCTCGCGAGAATCGCAGAGACGTTCGCACGACGCCTGCAGGTACAGGAACGTCTCACGAAACAAGTCGCTCTTGCACTGGATGAAGCCCTTCGTCCACAGGGGGTTGCGGTAGTGGTCGAATGCGAGCACCTCTGCATGGCAATGAGGGGTGTCCAGAAGCCCGGTGCATCGACTGTCACCAGTTGCATGCTTGGCGCCTTTAGAAATCGTCAAAAGACTCGAGAAGAATTCCTGTCCCTCATCAAGAAGTAGTGTTTTTGTTTGCATACATCAGCCTCAGCCCACACATAATTTCTGTCTCTCTTTCAACAGAGCGCCAAGGTCACACAAATTCTAGTAGTCACCGTCTTCTAACCGGATTCAATAGTCTTCTTACCGGATTCAACACCAGCTTATTGTAATTCTCTTCTGCAATTTTAGTATCATAGCCTTCCATATCGTCTGTGTTGCCGGCCCCGCACATGCATCACCCCATGTCTTTTGCGCAAACAGTTCCCGAGTGCCTGCATAGATCGACCACACGATGAAGATCTCAGTGGCGAACGAGAGAACAACTCGGATGTTCTAGCGGCCATCGCAGGCTGGAGCCAAGAGAGGAAAGCGTCTTTTAATTGTCATGACACATTGCGGAAGAGTCTGTTGACGAGCATTCTACTTGTTCTGCTGTTGCGACATCAAACGAGCACTGTGACAGGAAACGAGAGAATGATGATGGTAGAACTTGTCAGCAATACCGTACCGCACGCGGTAGTCGACTACGATTCTGCCCGGAAAGCGGGGAAGGGGTAATCTTACTTTTCTTCTCCGAATCTGGCACCGACTCTCTCGGAATGCTTGAGGAACTTTTGCGTACAGTTGGTCACGCAGGTGTCCTGTACACAGATAACGTGAGCAGAAACAGTCAGCGCTTAGTAAGGATGCCGGACACTCGAACGACATTAGTAGTCCCGAAAGAATACGGCGATGCAGATGGACAAGACTCACCTCTTTAGAGCTGAGGGCCTTAGACGTGAAGTCGTTGCAGCAAGACTCAAAGCATCGCTCGACGAGACCTGTGTAGAGACGCATAAAGTCCTTCATCTGCTTCTGCTCAATGACTCTTTGCATCATCTGCTGCTCGGAGGAGGAGAGGCCGGATACTGTTTTGCAATCGCGTGTCACAGCAGCAGCAGCGTCATCGGTAATATCGGACGTTCAAGCAGGGCCAGGGGCAGAAATGTCAGTTTTCGGGTCGAGAAAAGCGTTGATAGATAGAATCCGACACCGAGCTCGACGCTCAGAGGTCGGGACTGTTTTGACAGCGCTATTGTTGTTGCAGGGACACTCTGTATGACTCACGATCCATGTTGTGCTGCGTCGAAGTGGGACAAAGGCGGTTTATGGTCAGATGCAAGAAGCGAGGGATGCGGCAAGTTGCGTGGGGGTCGAGAGGTGTAGCCGAGTGATGTTGACAACGACAGACATTGGCTGCCGCACTTGGAAAAATGTCGGAAAAGGGTGAGTTCGCCCCATGCTGGCCCGAGTTCCGAACATTGCACACATACGCCGTGGCTGAGCCTGCAGGCCAATGACTCGCACTGCAATAGTCCAGTGCAACAATGCATCTGCGCAGTCCACTTCTGACTCGGACGCGACTCCAGCCAGACGTGTGTAGTGTAGGAAAGCTACACTCCCGGGCGACGGTCTCGCTCATGCTTATATCAGCGACCGCTTTGTCTGCTGCTACTTTGCCGTGCTTGCTCCAAATTTTCCAGTCAGGCAACAAGATTCAAGATATTCTTCTCCACTCAGAAGGTCGAGAGCGTGTCCGGCATCATCATCACCAGTTCTGTAGACGATCGTTCCTCACCTTTAGTTTCAGCAATCTTTGGTCCACCCTCTCATCCCACTTCGGAGACAATTCTGTCTACCAGACTCTCTATACTCCCGGACATCACCTCGCCAATTAAGGATTTCTCCAACGTCGAACCTGCAGTCATGGCCGTTCGTTGTCAGTTCGAAAACTCTTCCGAGATCGGTGTGTTTGCGCGCCTCACCAATGCCTACTGCCTTGTTGCAATCGGTGGTAGCGCCAACTTCTACTCGACCTTCGAGGCCGAACTCGGCGACATCATCCCCGTTGTCCACTGCTCGATCGCTGGAACAAGACTTGTCGGACGCCTGACTGTCGGTAATCGTCACGGTCTGCTCGTACCCTCGACCACTACGGATCAAGAGCTTCAACACCTGCGAAATTCGCTGCCAGACTCGGTTGCCATTCAGCGGGTGGAGGAGCGTCTCTCTGCTCTCGGGAATGTCATTGTCTGCAATGGTGCGTCATCTGTAGATTTGTCACTCGTGCTTGCTTCTGACTGTGTTGAACTAACGTGTTCGCTGCTTCGATCTTTGCGTCTTGCTCGGCTGCATCAACAGACTACGTTGCGCTTGTGCACCCGGATCTGGACCGAGAGACCGAGGAAATCATTGCCGACGTGCTGAAAGTCGAAGTTTTCCGTCAGACTGTCGGCGATAATGTGCTTGTTGGCTCCTACTCTGCAATTTCGAACCAGGGAGCATTGACGCATCCACGAACTTCTCTCCAAGACCAGGACGAGCTCTCGTCGCTCTTGCAAGTGCCTCTGGTCGCGGGTACCATCAACCGTGGCTCTGATCTCATCGGTGCTGGTCTCGTGGTCAACGACTTTGCTGCGTTCTGCGGTACGGATGCCACAGCAACAGAGATCTCGGTCATCGAGTCTGTATTCCGTCTCACTGGCACCCAACAGTCCGGAGACACGGTCAACGAGCTCCGTGACGCCCTCGTCGACACTTACGCATAGATACGCTTCCTGTTCAACAGCATATGTACACAAGTTTTTCGTTGCATTCGCGCTCTGGCATTTACGCACTTATCTTCCAACCGGTATTCACACCAACATGGCAGCCATGGTTCCGCAGAGCGTCGCTGCTACGCTGACCCACAGCATCCTGCATGCTGCGACGCGCAGCTTAATGTGCCGGCAAAGTACGGTGCAGCGATCAGACGGTGCCATTGGCTTTGTAAAAGATGCTGTCGACATTACGGGTGCGACTCGAGATTATTTTCGACCAGGCCTCAGCTCGGCATGAATGGTCAGCATACTACATGCCGCGACCTGGTCGTTTCGCGCACAATTTGCGTTTGCAGTATCTCGCACATCTCATAAGAGGAGGTTCGGTCCCTCATCAGAATTCGAAACTACGCCCGAGATCTTTCTGAATGAGTTCCCGCATGCCGGTTGGCATCAGGGGTTGCTTAGCGCCCCCAGCTGCAGCGGTACGTGCCTCGTCAACCAAGTATCTAAACGGCATCTCGACCTGTTGAGACGAAAGACCGAAGGAAGAAGCAGAGGGATCAGAGGTCGGTCGCATCTTAGAAGAGACTGAGATCATCAATCGGATAGGGGCGGTGAATACTCACGCTTTCACCCTTGCCAAAGTTGAGTTCGGGATGATCGACCCACCCGAGCACCTTTTCAGAATTGGAGACATCGCCCCACTTGTTCTCCTGTTCCTGTGTGTCTTGCAGGTCGAGGCGGAAGCCATCTTCTACGCAGCGCTTGGTGACGCCCAGGGCAGTATCGGTTGTCATCTGGATACCGCCGAGATGCCTAGAGGGAAAGCCAAGCTGGCGGAGAGAGGAGGTACGATCGCGAGGAGGGTCGTCGCCAAGGATGCCGCCAAAGAGGAAAAAGGCGAAGGGACCGTGCGCATCTGAGTCTTTGGACGAGCTCGAGAAGTTGCCAGCATCAGTGATAGAGACAGCGTAAGGCGACTTGGGATCGAGAAGGCAAACGCGAGATTTGGATACGTTTCGTTGCTCCATCAAGGTAGTGATGCTGGCGGTGTGCAGTTCAAAGTCGCTCTGTGGCTTGTCCTGAGAAGAGGCTGTCGAAGAGAGGGATTGGCGCAGCGATTCGAGAGAGGCCTTGCTGAGAGAGGTGAAGTGGACGACGGAGCCTGGTCCAACGAGCTGAAGCATGTGACGGTACTCTAGCAAGGCCCATTCTGGGAAGACCGAGGGCGCATCTGGGTCGTCCTCTTCCATGTGCTCGATCACATATTCGGGTCGCTTACTGATGGAACCGCTCATGTTTGGCGAATGATTTGTGAAGTGAAGTGTGAGGCTACAACAAAGAGGTTGTGAGTAGTGACAGACCGAGGCGAAGGTGGTGAACGGCGGCAAAAGCCAACCGATACAGAAGTACCAAAGCGAGGGAAAACGAGAGAAAAAAAAAAGAAAAAGAAAAAGAAAATGCATTGCAGGTACAGTAGTAGTGTTTTGTGCTGCACAACACTGTACTGAAGTAAAGTGCAGTACTGTAGCTGCATACCGTTCTCCACACGATGCGTAGTCCGGATTCCGAGTGCACGCCTCTACAGTACAACTCAGCTCGGAGACTCGCTGCACTTCCGACGTTGGTGGATGCCACAGCGTCGCATTCATCTTCGACTGTGCCATCATTACCTCTATCACTCACGCGCTGACCACGAGTCGGAATCTGCATCACATCTACAACGATGGAGGAAGGCGAGATCGGTGCTGGCGACGAGCAGCTCTTCAATGCATTGCACCAGCGGCTGGTCGCGTCTGGCGAGTGGCAGAAGCTCTCGATGCTTCTCAAGAAGATGCTCGACGAGTGCGGATGGGAGGGCAGCTTCCAGGAGCACGCCAATGAAAAGGCACGCGCCCAAACACAGCTCTCGGTTCCCAACCTCATAGACGAACTCGTTCCACACGCCAAAGGTGAGTCTTTCCCGATCGTACCAAAACAAGGAGCTGTCAAGCTCTTCAAGGAGGAGACTTGGAATGACCAGATCGAAATAAAGTCGAAGCTGACTACCGTCTCTATATGTCTGCGACTGACAACGATGCTCCAGAAACGTTACCCTCGCACGTCAAAAATCACATCGTGTCTCTGTTGCGCGACTTCCTCGACCGCAATCTCGAAGACGTATGAACGCATTTCGATCGAGAAATGACTGGCATCCTTGTACTTCGCTCGCTGCATGACAGCTCTACTATATACCCTTACTCACGTCCATCTCTCCAATACACTTTGTGCTGTCATCATTGTCACTCAGCCGTGCCGAACGCCCCAGTCGTATGAGCTAAATCCATTGAGCGTCTTGTCTTGCTTGCATGTTGCAGGCCACACCAGTGCAAGGCTTGACACCAAAAGGAGCGATGCAGACTTGCACAAGGTCTGCTTCAGCCGGTGCGTGTTGTTGCGGCCATTGCAGCAGTACTGTAGTCAAGTGAGGTCGCGGACGAATACTGCATCAATAATTAATGCTAAAAAAGAAAAAGAAAAAGAAAAAGAAAAAGAAAAAGAAAAAGAAAAAGAAAAGGGCAGGCACGAGCCAGCATACGCAAAACGCAACACGTCCAAAGTAATCAACTTGTGTTGTAGTGTACAGTACAGCACAGCATAGTACCGCACAGTACAGCACAGTACAGTACAGTACAGTAGTGTCAACGCACACCTGCCAGAGGTGCATTGGACATGCGTGTCCGCTCCCAGCTTCTTCCTCTCCTGACACTTTGCTTTCTTTCACGTCGTATCTTGCTACTCCTTCCACCCACCCGTCTTCCCTTCGCCGTCCTTGCCTACTTTCCTCGACCGCGACCAATAGCCCCTGCGTGCGGCTTCTCGCTCCGCATTTACTCTACTATGGTGCGAATCGGTCTTGCTGTAGCCGCACTCGCTGTCACCACCTCCGCCTCTGCGTCGGCAGCAGCCTCCGCATTTGGCGTCGAATCCAAGCTTCAGCAGGTGCGAGGCGTCAGCCCGGACGACATCACAAAGTATCAGCCCTATCAGAATGCCGCCGGACAACTCAGATGGAAGTGCCTCGATGGCTCACACGACCTGGCCTGGACCGCGGTAAACGACGATTACTGCGACTGTCCCGATGGGTCTGACGAACCCGGAACCTCGGCCTGCCCCAACTCTACCTTCTACTGCCACAACAAGGGCCATATTCCGACCGTGATCCGCTCGAGTCGCGTCGACGACGGCATCTGCGATCCCGAATGCTGCGACGGCTCCGATGAGACCGACGGAAAGGTCAGCTGTCCCAACCGCTGTGAGAAGATCGGCCGCGAATATCGCAAAAAAATGACCGAGCTTGAGAACATCCGTAGAGCCGGCGGCAAGATTCGTGATCGCTACATCACCGAAGCGCGCAAGGACAAGGAGGCTCTCGAGGCTGAGATCGCTCAGCTCGAGGTACAAGTGCAGGTAGCCATCGAGCGCGAGCAGCGCCTCAAGCAAGATCTCCAACGCGCCGAGACAGTCGACCGGGCCGTAATTGATGCAAAGATGCGCACGCCTCTGTATGCCAAGCTCACTGCGCACCAGGCGGCCGTCAAGTCGCTTGCGGCTGCCCACACTGCCCTCAAGACCGAGCTTCAGACTCTGACCCTTCTGCTGGACGATCTTGCCAAGGGGTACAACCCCAACTACCAAGATATGGCGGTCAAAGGGGCGGTCGTTGCCTACAAGGAATGGCGCGGTGTACCAGCCGACACCAGCGCAGACGAGCTGGCGAGCGACAACGCCAAGCTCAAGACGCTCTTTGACCAGGGCGAATGGGGCCCGCAGCGACTGGATGAGCTCGTGCGAGAAGATCCGCTGGATATCATGGACGGCGGCCTTGATGGACCGGCAGACCGACGCGTAGCTTCTGGCGGCGATGACGGCGGTCTTCTCTTCCGCGTGCACGAGTATCTGCCCGACGTCTTTGTGCCCTACTTTGAGGCCATGGTGGACACTCTGCTCGACGTGCTCATCAAGGCCAACATCATCACTGATGTCAAGCGCATGCGACCCAAGAGTGGCAGCGATGGTGACGAGCCCGAAAATGTGGCACTGGCGCGGAAGGCTCACACCGATGCGTCTAGCCAGCTGTCCAAAACACGCAGCGATCTCGAGACCCGCACCAACAAGTTGAAGGACATGTCAACAAAGTATGGTCGTCAGATGGAGTTCAAGTCGCTCGAGAACAAGTGCGTGTCCAAGGACATGGGCGAGTACACATACGAATACTGCTTCTTTGGCCGCGCCAAGCAGATCCCTAACAACGGCGGCGGACAGATCTCGCTGGGCACGTTTACGAACTGGAATCCGCGCAAGGATCGCGAATCTTGGCAGGATGAGTTCTGGACGCAGCAGATTTACGCGCGTGGCCAAAAGTGTTGGAATGGACCGGAGCGAAGCGCAATCGTAGACTTGGTCTGCGACGTGGACAATGCGCTGCTGGATGTGTTTGAGGCGGAAAAGTGCATCTATTCGATCAAGGTCTCGACACCAGCTGTCTGTTTCCCTCCCGAACAGCCTCCTGCGTCCTCCACCGGACCCGCTTCCCAAGAACCCACGTCCGACACGATCACTCCACAGGTCCACGTCAAGGATGAGTTGTAGCGCAAAGCGACCGAATTAGTCACACAAGGATCGATCCAAAAGCTGTCTGCGCGACGGCATTGTCAATGTGGTAAAGAACAAGCGCATTTCGCAACATAGACACCTTCCGTTCCTGGCGAGGCCTACATCGTACTGCAGATGAGTGCGATTCACACTGTGAGCAGAAACGGATTGGTATGCATACGAATTGCATTGTCAGAACACGGTCGAGGCTGTGTGTGCGATGAGTGAGAATGACAGAAGTGCAGGGGGGGAAAATCAACGACGACCAGCGCGTCGCTTTGCGAGCTCCTGCGCCTTCTTCTCCTCCTGGATTCGCTGCTGCTTGATGACGTTGCCAATACCGGCGAGACGACGGTCGTCGTTGCGAAGGTAGTAGAGCTTGGCTCTTCGGGTGCGTCGAAGCTTGCCAGACTTGTCGTTCTTTCCGGCCGAAGCTCGCTGAATGACCTTGACGTCCTTGAGAAGGGGAGAGTAGAGGTTGAAGCGCATCTCGACACCGAGCTTCTGGACCAGGTTTCGGAGAACAAACGAGGAGGACACACCTCGACGTCGAATGGCAATGAGCACGCCGGAGAAGGTGGAAAAGTTGGTCTTGAGCGGAGAAGTCCAGGATTCGACCACCAGGACGGAGCCGGGTGGGATACGGTCTGGCGAATTTCTGTCGAAAAGCTTGGTAAGTCGGTTGCCGGGATCGTACCTCGCCCGAAGATCAGAGTGGACGCGCGGCATGACGGCCGAGAACATGCTCTTGGGCTCTGGCGGAGGAGTGACGCCCTTTTTTGTTGAGACAAACTCGGGAACGTCGGGGATGAGTGCCGCCGATGAGAAGGGGTATACAGCAGCTGCGAGAATGACACGGGTTTTTTGAGAAGGTTTCCATAGAAAGGTAGAGTCAGCAACAGGAAAAGAAAGGAGCGGGAAACGTATGGCTCGAGAATAGGACCGAAACCTACATCTAGTGGGAGTATTTGACGAAGATGGTGTCGATTGGGTCTTCGACGCCAGGTTCTTCGAGGATGACGAGAGAGATCGTCGATTGGAGGGGCCCGCTTCACATACTGCCGGAGTGATGCTGGAGTCGAGTCTGACGGATCGGAAGAGGCTAGACAGCTGAGCAATCTGTCGTTGTGATCTTTGAAGCGCCATAATTACAGTTGGTTTGTTCGTTAGATGCTATGAGAAGAGGTGGAGAAGGAGTGACGATGCCTGTGGACGACCAAGGTCCTTGACGGCGTTGAAGCTTGTGCAGCGAGCGAGCGAGTCGAGTGAGGAACAGAGAATACTGAGTACTTACTTTACGGCATCGACGCAACACTTCCCAACGTTCGGGCATCGAGTGCGAAAAAATCGCGGCCAATCCGATCCTTCTCGCGGAAGAATGGCTGCCTGGTCTTGCCTAGGCCATACGACCGACGGTGCATTGCGCATATATTCTCGATTGCTAGATTGCAGTTGGGCTGACTTTATTCGTGCGAGTCAGGCTCAGCAGGGCCTGCAAGTGAAGTTGGGTGGGCCAACAGACGCGCCGTAGCTCCATCCGGATTCGTTAGACTGGCCACAAGCCACCACTAGTCTACTCTACTCTACGGCAAAAGGATAACCTGCCGGACTGCGAGTACAGTGACTGTACTGTACAGTACTGTACTGAAACTGACCCTCGCTCGACCTTTCACTTAGCATTCCTAGCCAGCTACTGCAGCTAGCTCCACACTTTTTGACCCCTCCGCCGACAATCTGGCCACACTTTGCTCATCGTCAGCCAGCTACACCCGTCACTGCACGCTACCATCACTTTGGCAGAGCAACAACTCTCAGCGCTCCCTTCCGTGTGCCGGCACCGCTCGCACATCATCGACTGCTGAGCTGCGCACGTCCGCTACTACGACACAGCACCGCCAGCAATTGACTGTAGACTCGGACCTCCGCCGAGCACCTGATCAGCACAGCCAACTCATCCGCATCCAGCCAAAGCATCACGTCACGTTCTGTGCATGCGTCTGTCACGATGGCGGCGAGAAAGCTACAAAGTAGGTCATCCACCACTGCGCCCAATCTCGCTCTCTTGACGCACTCTCCACCCACATACTGACGTTTTTTATCTGATTGCTTCGGTTTCCGACGACTTGAACCCTGGGTCCACCTGCTCCACCCACAGCCGAGATCGACAAGACCTTGAAAAAGGTCGCCGAAGGTGTCGAGATCTTTGAAGACATGTACGAACTCTTGCAACGGTCAACAAATTCCACGCAAAAGGAAAAGATGGAGTCGGATCTCAAAACCCAGATCAAGAAGCTCCAAAGGCTTCGAGATCAGATCAAAACCTGGCTACAAAGTAACGACATCAAGGACAAGAAGCCGTTACTCGACAATCGCAAACTAATCGAAACCCAGATGGAAAAGTTCAAGGCGTGCGAGAAGGAGATGAAGACCAAGGCATTCTCCAAAGAAGGTCTCATTGCAGCAGCCAAGATGAATCCGACCGAAAAGGCCAAACTCGAGATCTCTGAGTGGCTCTCTACGCAAGTGGATGAGCTCTCTCGGCAGGTCGAGACCGCTGAAGCCGAGATCGAGACCATCGCCGGCTCGGGCAAGAAGAAAAAGGGCTCCGCCAAGGACGAGCGCGCTTCACAACTCGAAGAGGCCAACGACCGCAGAAATTGGCACATCTCGCGACTCGAGATTCTCCTGCGCATGCTGGAGAACGGCAATCTCGAAACCGAGCGCGTGCAGCACATCCGCGAGGACATTGCCTACTTTGTCGAGTCCAACATGGAGGAGGACTTCGAGGAGGACGAGGGCATCTACGATGAGCTCAATCTCGACGACGGCGAGGAGGCATTCGGTCTCAAGGACACCGACGACCTTGAGAGCCATCAAGACAGCACCGCCGGCGCCGACGATCTCAGCATGCGCGACATCAAAGACACACCAACAAAGACCCGTAGGGACAGCACTTTCGACGCAGCCAAGAAGGAGGAGGTCACAGCATCACCATCACCAGCACCTGCATCCAATTCGACACCATCGACCACCGCAGCAAAGAAGACGACAAAGAAGGCCTCGCAGGAGCCCGTAGCTGTATCCAAAGATAAGGCCGTGCCCACCGCCAACTTTGCACAAGCCAAGGCCCCAATCTCACAACCGCCAGTCACTTCTCCACCAAAAGCACCTGCCGCTGCGCCCCTTCCACCGATTCGCTACGCTGCAGCTGCAGCTGCAGCAGTCGGTGCTGCCGCTGCGGCGGCTGCCTCTGGTCCCGGAGCGACTGCTTCCCAAACAGGTGATGCCTCTGGCGCTGCCGTCTCGCCATCGACAACGGCGGCAACCACCTCGGCTGTCAACGACACAGCATCAGACGCGGCAGCCACGTCTTCACCAACGATCTCGACTGCTCAGAGCACGGCGTCACACTCGCAGCAACCCTCTCTCTCGCAGTCGCAATCAGGAGCACCAACAAGCGCCATTGGGGACGCAGCAAAGGCCACAGACGCATCCAGTAAGGCACGTGCCTCACCCCCCGCGCCGCCGGGCCTTTCCAAGGCTAACGGCACGTCGGCATCCCTCGATGCGGCTAGCACGCCCC
The DNA here is from genome assembly GCA_003144125.1 of Testicularia cyperi. Taxonomy (NCBI): domain Eukaryota; kingdom Fungi; phylum Basidiomycota; class Ustilaginomycetes; order Ustilaginales; family Anthracoideaceae; genus Testicularia; species Testicularia cyperi. The sequence continues at coordinate 130,504 of KZ819198.1, forward strand.
AGGGCTCAGGTTTCCAACCGGCACAATTGGCTGCGGCATCCGCAGCTGCAGGTGTGGTGCAGCCAGCGGGCGGAGGAGCCGGTACCCCGGCCCAGCAAGCAGCGGCACAGAAGCAGGCGGGAACCGAAACGTGGCTTCCGAGCTCGCTCACGGATCTGGCATCGTCGTACAAGTCGGCTCGACAAAAGGCGCTGCAGAGCGACACCAACCTCACCAGTGTGCACAAGTCGCTCGAGTCGGGCGTCATGAGCGTACCGGAGCCTTTGGACTCGGAAAAGCCCAAGTACTACGTGCCCAAGAACCCATTCCCGACACCAAATTACTATCCGCAGGCGCCCGCCTCGGTGCTCGACAACCCGGCGCTCTACTCCAAGTTCGACGTCGACACGCTCTTCTACATCTTCTACTACCAGCAGGGCACCTATCACCAGTATCTTGCTGCTCGGGAGCTCAAGAAGCAGAGCTGGCGATTCCACAAGCAGTACCTCACATGGTTCCAGCGCCACTCGGAGCCGCAGGCTATCACCAATGAGTACGAGCAGGGCGTCTATGTCTACTTTGACTGGGAGGGTTCGTGGTGCCAACGCAAGAAGAGCGACTTTAGATTCGAGTACCGATGGCTCGAAGACAACTAAGCGGTCAGAGCCATGGTACAGCAAAGATCTCTGTTCCGTGAAGTTGCATCACCGCGCGTGTCTTGTTAGCCGAGCTTGACACTCCGATGGCGCTCTCAACAGTTGCAGTAGGCTCTATGGCTTCCGTGTTCTCATCACGCTCTTCAAGCAATTCTCTTTCCATGGGTTCTGTCGCTCCACAGTTGTCCAGCCGCTGTTTCATTTTCTGCATGTACTACCACCCTCAGGCTTTCTCTCTGCACCACCAGGTCTTCTCCCTCTGCTGAAGGCGAGATCAAGACATGGGCCCGAGAAGAAAGAAAAATAAGAAAATCGTCTTTACTACAAATAGTGCGTCCTCGCGTGTGTTGACCTGAACATCCCCGGGCCTTCCTTACGGTTTGAGCTCGTAAGCATCGCTTACGGATGCGACACTGACCTCGCAGCCAAAGCTGGCACCTATTCTGGCAACCATGTTCACGAAAATGTACGAAATTGTGTCGTAGAGCACTTGGCGGGTCACGAATTGGTGCGAGCAAGACAGGCTGCAGGAGAGTGTCCCGCCTCAGCCCTAGAAGCTGAATCAAGTGAGTAGCATGCAAATCAAGGTGGCGAAGAGGAGCGCGGGATTGAGCAGCAGTTACACAGCGCGAAGAGCTGAGTCTGGGTCTTGTGAACCAGGGGCTGGTGTGGCTGAGATGAGGACTGATGGTCGGCGACACTGGGGTGTTGAAAAGCAACGGAGGTGGATGCAGAAGGAGGTTGAAACACCTGTTTCCAGCCCAGTACCCTGGTCAGGTTCTTGAGTGCCCATCTGACATCCACCTCGGAACAGGGATCATAGATCGAACTACCTGCGCGTACGCGCTCCTGAACATGGTCCGGATGTTTGGCACCTTGAGATGTTTCCATGTCGGCATCAAGGTGTTGGACGACAGAGAAGTCTTCACCTTCCGGGCTCTGGTCCCGATCACGGTCCATGTTTGGGCCCGATATTTCGTCGTCTTGCTCCGCTTCGTCCTCGATAGAACTCGTCGACAAGCCGTCATTTTTCGCGATGCGGTGCCAAACCGCCGCCAGGTCCTCGAGATACTTTTCCGCACGTTGCAGATGCAGCAACGATCTCGGAAAAGTCTCGATGCGCGCAATTACGACGTTATGCATCATGATCTCGACATTGACAAGGTCGAGTGCAAGTGCCAGGTCGAGATTGGTTTCTTGATCTCCTTTTTCCTCGACTGACTCGATTGGCTCTTCTTTTCTTTCGGCGGCTTGCTTTAGCGCATGCTGCGTATCGTCTGCGCTGCTGACGACAATAGCACTTGGAGAAGGTCGAATGAGGTTTGAGACGATACGTAGACCTTGACAACCCGTCCTGCCGCCGAGGAACTGAGAAAGCGGGCCCATGTCAGTGACCAAGACATCGTCAGGCGAGCAAAATTCGTCAAAGAAGCCCGCAATCAGCCGATCGAACAGTCTCTCGGCCACATCCGGATTGAATCCGGAGTCGACAACGACGGCTGCAAACGAAGCCTCCAGCAGATCGGCCAGCGATTTGGGCGGTTTCGGAACCGACGGGTGGGTCCAGTATTGCCGACTCTGATATGGTGGTGGAGAGGCAAGTGCCGATAGGGACGACAACGCGGAAGCATAATTTTGGATCGAGCTGGAAAGCACATTGCTGTTGGAAGCGATATATGGATGGAGGTTAAGTTTGTGGGCCAGAGCTGCAAACGTTGCGTTCGAGACGAGGCTCGATTTGATGGCCGTGAGTTCACCCGGTCCTAGATACGGATAGCGATCCATAATCCTCTTGACAACGAGCCAGTCGAGCCACGCATCACCAAGAAACTCAAGTCTCTGGTACGACGGAAGCACCGAAGCCAAGAGACTGGGATGCGTGAATGCCTCTAGCCCGAGATGCGGGTATGTAAAGGTATACTCGAACAGGGCCTCGAGATGCTTGAGTGCATCGACATTCACTCGGTCCCTCCAATCCTCGGCGATCGACTGCTGCTTCAGCTTCATCAGCTCTTGATTAAAGTCACCCAGCGTCGAGATGCGAGGGGCAACAAGCTGGAAGGCATGACACACGCACAGCGCGCCCTCGATCTCTGCACTGGCATATCCGGCCCCAATGAGTGCCTCGACCATGTCCGAAATCACCTTGGTCCGAACTCGGTCGTTGCTTGTGCTGTCGTCTTGAGGTGTTGCTCCATCGACGTACCATCCATCCTCGGTCATGGTTGCGTCGCTAGGGCGCGTCTGTTGTTGGGCAGCGATATCGTCTTCACGCATTTCGACGTCGTCTTCGTCGACACCAGATTGTTCAGAAAGCGTCAGCACGGGCATCTCGAACCGTCTTGGCCCCAGCTGCGGCCTCGAGAGACTCGCATACTGCCAGAGTCTTTTCGCGCTAGCCTCCTTGAAAAGTCGCTTATTCGTCAGGATCTCTTTATTTGCCAGATGCAGCTCTGCCTCGTTACACGCCTGCAGCGAGGTAAACGTCGAACACGTCGCCACGAGTTTCAAGAACGAGTCTCCCAGGAACTCGAGCCGTTCGTAGTCGAATTCGTGGCCCAGGCTTGGCGACGTGAGAGCTTTGGTCACAAGATCTGTATCCAGGCGGCTGGAGAACAAGGCCGCATTGGCAGCGTCTCCGAGCAAGATCTGATCGTACCTTCCTAGAATCGACGGGAGTAAGAGCGCCGATTGTGCAGCGGCGAAGCTCAACTCATGGACACGGTAGAGACTCGGGATCACAATCTTCCGTCTGCCCTTGGCTTCGGCATTGCCAGGGCCAGCTTGCAAGTCAGAGACTCGCAGCAGATCTCGGCATGTCTTGACGCGGACTACCTCGAGGAGTGGCTGGCTCAGCTGCGAAGCAGTCAGTTGCGGGGGCAACCCACAAGACATGTAGGTGCTTGTAAACAGATCGAGATACGTCTGGGAACTGTCATCGCCATGATTTTCTCCGCAAACGACCTTCGAAAGTGCGGACAGCTCCCGACGCACACCCACAATGCGGTACAGAGATCCGAATCCGTCACTGATGCCTCGTTTGCGCGCGATGAGAACGTTTCGCAACGCAACTACTTCGTCGGTGAGTTCTGCGTCGACCCAATCCGATCTGCCTCTCGTCTGGTCTTGGAGGAAAGAGTCGACATCAAATCGAAAGCCCCGATCGCTGCTGCTGTTGCCGCCCTGCTTGCGAACGACAGGGGCAGCGAGAACAGCCAGCTGGTCGACCGGCGGTATCCTGATGCGACAGACGCGAGAGAGCATCTGTACGGTCGCGAGCTTGATACCTTCAAGTAGCGCGCCTTTCACATCTGGAAGAGGCCCGACGTCGATCGGAGTGACACGCTTGAAAGACTGGCCCAGTGCGAGCCTGATAAGTTTCGTGGCTGGTAGGGGTGCGCGTGTAAGCAGCAGGATGGGTTGATACCCCGTCCCAAGGTCATCCAGCGGCAGCAACGTGCCGTGGAAAACGTCGTCCGGCTTGTGGCTCGCGGAGAAAAGCTTCCAGCCCTGCATCGACTTGAGCGGGATGTGAACAGGAACACCTATGCTCTGGTGCGGCAAGTGATGCAAGTTGACAGGCAGAGTGGCCGTTCCTTCCTGCTCACTGACTGCAGGTACGAGAAGCTTGGGCATGAGCCACTGGTCGAGCTCTCCGAGATCTCTGAGCTGTCTGCAGGCGAAGAAAGCCGCGAGGCGCTTTGCTCTCTTCTTCGAGCTGCAGGGTCCACTACTGACTTCTCTGACCGCCGAATTGCTCGGCAACTGAAGTCGGCACGTGTACTGGACCGGCGTGCCCAGCAACGTGGCCGTTTTCTCATCCGAATCGATCTGATAGGCCAGCACAGCATCCTTGAGATACTCGCTCTGAAGCGTGGCGACATAGTGGGAGACGAGAGAAGGGGCGTCGGGAGGAAAGAGCCTTGCACCCGTGTCCGGCTCGTAGATGCAGAGGTTGGAGTCGTAGGGTGCGTCGGCATCCTCGTCGATCTCGATCTGCAGCTTTTGCATCCATGTTTGTCGCTCCTCGTCATCCATGTACTGGTCCGCATCGTCGACAACAGCGGCACCGGACTTGGAAGAGACATCGGCGAGCCAATGCGCTCTGGCCTCGTCGGCATGAAACGCATTAGAGATGAGCTTGTGATGGTCTAGATTTCCACGCTCAGCCATCAAGATAAACTTGCTGTTTCGAGCACGTGCTCTGCCTCTGGACTGCAGGAAGCTGATGTGACGGCTGAAGAGGTCGAAGCGGATCACGACGTTAGCAGCCTGGATGTCGAGACCCTCCTCTGCGATCGAGGTAGCGACAAGCAAGTTGGTCGGACAACGGTGGCGGAAGCGATTGAGCACCTCGACCTGGTCCTGCCAGTCCATGCCGCTGGCTGAGTTGACTGCGCTGTCATGACCAACGATCCACTCTGCATGGATAAATTCCAGCCCGGGTGTGCGACTGATCAGCTCGGCCAGACTCGAGGCCGTCTGTCGACGCTCGACAAACACAATGGCACAGAAGCTGTCTGCCTCGTCCGCAAAGCATTTGAGCACTTCCACAAGCCGCAAAATCTTGTCGGAGCAATTCGATGCATCCAATTGCAGCTGCTGGGCGAGTGGCGGCCGAGATCTGACGTGAGCGAGTATGTGCTTGTTGAGATCCACGTTGGAAGAGAGCTGCGCGGTGACAGGCAAGCCGTTCACGGCTCGGATCTGGTCGGCTTCTGCACCATGGATCCAGCTCTGACTGAGAAGCGCACGATTTGCTGCGGACGCATTGTCGGCCGCCCGCTTACATGCCCGTTTGATACGGTTGCGATGTTCGATCAGTGAGCCGTGCCAAAGAAGATCGCACATCATTGGGCCAAAGTGCAGCATCGCATAGTCCATCTTGGGTCGAATCTCGGCGTCAAATTCGGGATATGCCTCTCTCTGTGAAAACATTGCCACAATGTCTTTGGTAAGCTGTGACGGCTCGACTGGCTGAGTATAGGCATCGAACTCGACAATGAGCTCCTCAGGACGCTGCTTGACGCGGTCTAGCTCTTGTGTGCTGAGCTGCGAGGCAGTAAAGATGGTAGCATCCATCGTGCGTTGAAGGTAGCTAGCTGCATCCGAGAATTCGGCACGCAGGGAGAAGATCGGGCTGGCAGTCATGCCAAAAATCTTGGGACGGTCCTGCAGAGAGGCTAGCTGGTAGTACTTCATGATGCGAAGGAAAGGGTGGTGCTTGACTGCGTGATGAACCTCGTCAAAGATCAAAGTATTGATGTCGGACATTTTGATGAATCCGTGAATGAGGGCGTCGAGCATACATTGGGCAGTCGACACGATGACGTCGTGAGACTCGAGAAGCGCGGTCCATTCAGGCAGTCTCCAGGTGTCGATGGCACCCCTGCCTCCCCTGGTTCGGATCACATCCTTGAGCTCTCCGTACAGCTTGCCGACAGCCAGATCCGAGTTTCCGGCAATGACGGAAGACTGTTGATGCACCAGAGGCACGAGGTTTACGAGGAAAAAGGAGACCCTGCGACGTTTCTTCCGTTCGGCTTCCGGCAGAGGGGCCAGAATTGCAGACTGCTGGTTGTGCATATGCTTGAGCAGAAGGACCGAGATGAGGGTCTTGCCACTACCGGTATCGAGGCAGACGAGCACATTATGCTGCTGCGCAAGCGTAAAGAGCTCGGTCTGATAGGCGCGAGGCACGAATGAGGTCTGATCAAGACTCAGCTGGTCTCTGGTGTCGACAGCAGTAGTGGATATGATCCTGGCTTTGACTTTGCGATACCGATCATCATGTCCCACTTCATCGGTGGGAGCCTCTTGATGGTGATAGGCTGCACGAGAGCGCTTTCCTCCGGCGGTCTGAGGCGATGTCTCGGCCGTGACTTCAGCAGGTTCCACATTTTCCAGGTTCATGGCGGCCAGAGCTGAGAATGGCGGACTGGTCTCTGTAGCCTCGAACATGTTGATGTGTCAGCTCGCTGTTCATGTCAACTCGCACTGCCGAGACTGAAAAGTGGTTGTCAACTGGGTATGTGTTGATATATAGCGCTTGAATGGAATGCGGAGCAAGCGATGAGACTGCTCCGATCGTTCAAAGCCTGAGCCTAAGACGAAGATGTAGCCCCAGTGCGGATCGTGGGCGGACATGGTGAGCCGCCGGGTGCGGAACGAAGATTGGATTATGGCACACAAGAAATCGGGTCGGGTCCGTACGATTACCTAGTGACGCAGAGCTGCACCCAGTGGAGAACCAACGGAAGGAAAACACAAGACGGCGCAGAGTCAGGAGCAGCTTGTGAGCACACGTCGTGCTCTCGAGTCGGGCCTTGCTACCATGCGCGGTTAGAGAGTATGGACTTCATTTCGACAGGAAGGCAAAGGCGAATCAATGATCCACGGACCACTGACGAAGTTGCTTGGGTGGGTGGCTTGTTTCACCGCGTACCAGTTCTGCCGTTGGATGGACAAAAGACGGAGGTACTCGACAGCATGTCCTAAGCCCATTTGTCGAGCGGGCTGGGGATCTGCAGGGTCCAAATGATGATGCATTTCAATATTCTTCTCGATGTAAAGCTTTACATACCAGTCTATTCTCCGGCCAACACACTCTAACATTCCGCGATTCTCCCACAAAAGTGGTCGCGATTCTAGTCTTCTCGAGTGAGGAGGGTCGTGTGGGACAATTTGTGGACAGGCAAAAGCACCGTACAGTATACAGCTAGTAGCTTAGTACAGTACAGTATACAGCTAGTAGCTTAGTACAGTACAGTATACAGCTAGTAGCTTAGTACAGTACAGTATACAGCTAGTAGCTTAGTACAGTACAGTATACAGTAGTGCTGTAGTACTACTGTACACTATAGGCGAATGGATGATAGACCGCTCGGCCAATTTTTTGGTGGCTCAGCCAAATTATCCCTCCACCGTCAACGCTTCCAACGACCATATCCATTGACCATCCATACCAGCCGTATTGTTGTCTGTCTCTTTTTCGAGACGCATCTTCGGCAACCGTTGTAGCAGTCATGTACAACGGCATCGGACTCAAAACAGTCCGCGGAACAGGCACAAACGGCTACATCCAGCGCAACCTCTCCAACTTTCGACCACGCGACAACCCATTCGACAAGTCTTCCTCACGCCGCGGAGGAGCACCATCCTTTGACGATGACGTCGGAGGCAAAGTTGTCCAGCCCGATGCGGCCATCCTCGAGCACGAGCGAAAGCGAAAAGTGGAGGTCAAATGCATGGAGCTCCAAGTCCAGCTCGAGGACGACGAAGTAGACCAGGCAGAGATCGAGTCCCGTGTCGACGAACTGCGCAAGAGACTCACGGAAGAGCTGTCAGACCCTACCTCTTCCTTCTCTCGAGAGGTTGATGGCGCTCGCAGTGGTGCTAGCGGCAATGCTGGAGGAAGCAGAGGACCACGTCACAGCAGTGGCGTTGGAGCGGACAGACGACAGTTCCGCGACGGAGACACTCACCGCATCCGAGAAGCAAAAAATCGCGAAGGAGAGAGACTTGGTCGAGCACTCGGAGTAGCATCAGACTACAAGGAGGGCGATGCGTTCAATCGCGAGCTGCAGGAGCGAAAGAAGCAGGAACGGATCGAGGAGCGCAAGCGCGCCGACGAAGCTCGAAAGCTCGACTGGGAGCGCAAGCAGGCTCTTCGTGCCGAGCACGGCGCCGCCGCCGCCGCCTCATCCTCTGCTAGCCGTCGAGGCGACCGATATGGTGCCGAAAGACCAAGGGACTCGGGATGGGCACGAAGAGGACCTGCTGACGAGCCAGGTGCCATACGCGACCGTGATGACGACCGTCGTGGTGGTGGCGCTAGCAAGCCGCGTCCCTACTCCGCGAGATCTCGTTCTCCATCGCCTCGCCGAAAGAGAACTCGCCGAGGACGCAGCTCGAGCTACGACAGCTCCGATAGCCGCAGCACCCGCTCACCCTCTCCACCGCCTCGACAGAGAGCAAGACGACGATATTCTCGATCTCCATCGTACTCGTCCTACTCTTCCGACTCTTCGCGTTCCTCGTCCAGGTCCAGACCCCGTTCGCCACCATTGCGACGTCGTGGAACACGGTCACGACGCTCCCACTCTCCAGCACCCAAACGGACATCAACGTTGGCATCCAGACGAGGTCGGTCCATCTCGAGATCCGTGTCCGGCTCGTCACGCTCTCCGTCGCCGTCTCGGTCTCGGTCTCGGTCGCGCTCTCGTTCGATCCCGTCGCGCTCCAGACCTGCTGACGATCGACGGGATCGCGGTCGATTATTGACCCGTTCACCATCACCATCACGGTCACGATCACGTTCTCGGTCTCGATCCTACTCGTCAGACGATTCCCGAGCGCGTTCTGTCTCTCCTTCTCGACGACACAAAGATGGAAGCCGGAACGAGAGTGCTGGTCGCTCCCCGTCTCCAAACCCTCGAGGTTCACGTACGAGAAAAGACGCTCAGCCAAAGCGTCCCAGAAGGGACGCGTTTTCACCTTCGCGATCGAAGTCGAGATCGAAATCGAGATCGAGATCGAGGTCTCGATCCGTCTCTGTCTCTGCCTCTGAATCGGAGCGGTCTCATTCTCCACCACGTTTGCATACACGGACGCGATCGGTCTCGGTGGGTTCGGTGGGTTCGAGTCGATCACCCAGTCCCGCGGACAGAACCAAGAGTTCTACAGATGAGGCGTCGATATCCGAGTCTGCTCGGCTTGGGATGCCTGGTCCACCAGGTCCGCCGCCTCGTAGACCTGGTCCTCCGCCTCCCCGACCCCCTGGCCTTTGATTCTTTTCTCTTTCTATAATTCATCTTTTCATGATCCTTCCAGGATTAGAGTCCTTGTCTACTTGCGTCACTTTTTACCTCGGTCGGTCTTCAATCGGCGTGGGTTCTTGCCTTTCTGTCATTCGGAGCCACTGGAATCAGGCAGCTGTTGGGATTCGGTACGCTCTCGTGTGATCAACGAGCACATAATTGAGGGAGTTTGAAGAAAATGTTGAGGATTGTGAGTCGAGACCGCTTGTACTCTTCCTTTGGACAGCCATTTGGTAGGGTCAATTGTTTAAAAGTACTTGAAGACATTGGATTCAGACTTGAACCATGCTTCGTGCTTCAAGCTTGATAATGAAACGTCCAGCATTCATGATTCAGACTTAGGATCCAGGATCAAGATACATCTTCCAATCATCATCGAAGGGGTAATTCGATTCTACTTTACATATGCGAATACAATCACAGACCGAAGCTCTTGTGAAAGTCTCCACATTCGCAGTCATGAAGTAAAACCAAAGTAATGTGTGGTTCGAGGGTCCTCTACGTGGCAGTGTAGGGTTGTAGGATTGCCACTCTCCCGCTTTCGAACCCTACTCGAAAATCTTCATTCTTGGTTCTTGGCTCTTGGTTCTTCGGTCTGTGTTGTGAATGCTTAAGCTCTCACTCTCACAACCTCTCCAGCAAGCTTTCAGAACCTGAATCACGCACATCAATCCCGAAGATCCAGACACCATTCACATTATTACTAACAGCTCGACGTTGCACTACACTAAAGTCTCTAAGAGTTGAGCGAGACGCGTTTAAAGGAAAGAGAGAGAGGGACAAGGTGTAGGATCATTACTGGTAATGCTGTTGTTGGGGCTGGTGTTGCTGCTGACCATACAAGTTGGAAGAGTAAGAAGTCGAGTGTGGGATGAATCCGGATTGGACTGGAGGCGGTGGATGCTGTTGAGGTTGGGGTTGGTATGCATACTGTTGCTGTTGTGGCTGATGGTAGTACTGGCTCTGAACCTGTTGAGGTTGACTAAAAGTGGAGGGCGAAGTCGAATAGATGGAGTGAGTGGATGCAGAGATGGGGAGGCTTGATTGAGATTGATGTTGAGGCGGAGGCTGGGACTGGTAGACGTGCTGTTGCTGCTGCTGCTGCTGCTGCTGTTGACCAGGTATCGGAAGGGGAGGGAGAGGAGACGGAGATCTTCCGCCTTGCCAGGTCGAGCCATTCTCTCCTCCATGGGAGCTGGGAATCGTATGGTAGTACGAGCCCGGACCCGATACAGGCTGCACCTGTGACTGCGACTGTTGAGCGTAAATGTGTCCATTCGACATGGATGATGGAATTCCGCTCTGCTGCGGTTGCGGCTGGGATTGCGTATGATATTGCTGCTGCTGCTGCGGCTGAGAAGGCGCATGAGAAGGTGGAGGTGGACCTGTCCAGCTCGTCTGCGCATACGACTGCTGCTGCTGATGAGATGGCTGGTATGAGTGGGTAGGCGGAGGACTAGGTTGCTGCTGCGGCTGGTAGAGATGGCTAGGATACTGCTGCTGCTGCGGCTGCTGTGTCGGCACGTGCGTAGCGATTGACGAAGAGTTCTGCGTCGATGGCAAAGGACGCGGAACGTGCTGCTGCTGCGGCTGCTGATACTGTCCCTGGTCGTACTGTGGCTGCTGCTGCTGTGGAGGTGCCTGGCTGTAGGGAGAGGGAATGGGAGTATAGCCCAAGGACTGCAGAGAGGCGGCAGCGGGGGATGAAGATCGAGGTGGCACTGTCGGAGGCTGAGAAAGGTGATTGCCTGGATTACCATTCATGACGTGGTGGGGCGGCTGGGGCGTGGAAGGAGGTTGCGGCTGCTGTTGATGCTGTGGCTGATAGTAAGCCTGTGCGTTGATGACCGACGGAGTTGGAGCGGGCTGAGGGTACGCCGAAGGACTGGTGCCGTACTGCGAGAGCGCCGAGCCGGGCCGTGGTGGCGCAGGCGAGACCGGTCGCTGAAGGCTATTGTCGTGCGGCGGTTGACTGAATGTACTTGTCGAAGCGGACGAGGGCATGCTCTGGTGCTGCGGCTGTGGAGGATTGTACAGTGAAGCGAGATGAGAGGGCGCCTGATAGATATGAGACTGGGGAGGACGCTCGTCGAGCTTCGACGATACGCGCGATGGAACGCCCTGCGACGATTGCGAGAAGCTCATTTGGGACATGGACGAGGTCAGTTGATCTGTCACGTCGGGCTGTGGCATTCGCGAGTACAGATTCGAGCTATGCGACACCGACTGGGAGTGTGGAACTGCATACTGCTGGTTGTTGACCGTGCCGGGGCGGATCGTGGCGTACATGTCGTCACCACTGCCCTCGGCAGCGTGTCCGTGTCCGCTTGCGCCAGCGACAGCACCTGGCGGACCAGCAAGGTAGTGGCTGCTCTGGGACGGCGTCACCGAGTGGTTCGAGTAGTAAGAGGACGAGGGCACGATCGAAGACGGGTTGTAGTCGTGTGTAGGCGGCGGAAGGGGCGCTGCGTAGCTGTGTCGCTTGGAACCGGAGGCTGGTCCGATAGATGACGCTTCAGAACCGTGGGCCGGGTGCTGAGCAAGGGCGGACGGAGGCACGGGACTGGTTGAGCGAGAGATGCTGGCGGGAGCATAGGCGGGCGTGTACGCCTCAAAGTTTGCCAACGATGAGCTGGGCCGCAGGATCGAACCAAAATCGTTGACAGTTGCGGAGCTCGAGAGCGAAAAAGACGAACGATGCGCGTGAGGGTGCGATGAGAGACTCGAGGTTGAAACCGAGCTGGAAAGGCGACTGTGGGCGTTGGTCCCGCTGCTGCCACCACCGGGGCGCATCGAGGCAGGGATGGGAGGATGGTTGGGCTTGCCCACCGGCACCTTGGGTGGAGCTGGAGGAGCGGCCGAGGTGGTGCCATCGTCGCCCGCATCCTCGATGCGCTGGAACGTGCCTGCACCGCCGTACGTGTCGTTGCCCGACATGACAGGCTTGGCGGGTTTCTTCTTCTTGGGCGGTGCAGCCGACGAGTAGAAGGTGAGCTCGAGATAGACCTCTCCGGCGTAGCGGTCCTTTGCCTTGATTGTGACCCACTCGTCGAATTCGCCAGTCTTGAGCGTGTCGCTGAGATCTACGATGCCATCACCGATAAACTCGGGCTCCTTGCTGTCGTCGGCATAGCAGGCTACCTTTAGGACCTTTTTGCCGCCTTTGGATTTGGCCGCGGACGAGGTGGTGGTGGTGGAAGATGTGGAGCCTTTAGCTGCGAGAGCATCCTCCATGTCCTCGTAGATCTCAAAGTGAAGCTGCTCGTCCCATGTTGGATGCTGTCCTCCACGCTTGTCGGGCTTGGTCTTTTGGGTCTCTTGGCCAATGGTGAGGACGGTGTATGGATCCTGCTTTCCAATGGACTTTTTATTGGGGAGATTGCGCGCCTTGAGCACCACGCATACGAGCGTGCCCTTGTGAACGGGGTCAGAAGCAGCCGGCATGTCTGGCTAGTGCAGTTGGATGTAAAGTGCTGCGTCGAGAGCTGCTGTATATCGATGTGATGGCGCGGTGAAGTATCGGCTAGACTGGCCGTTGCATATGAGTAAGCCGAGAAAACTAGACAGAGCGTTGGAAATGAGTGAGATGTGACAGGCGCAATTTGTATTGATGCTAGACCGCGTGACGCCCGAGGTGACACAATGGTGATCGATCGGATCTGCCGTCAGCCTCGCATTGAAAGAAAGGAGTGAATGCTGCCTATGTGGCTGTTGCTATCCGTTGATCGAGTTCCTCGACTGGCTTCTGCTCCGACCTCCACCGGACCGCTTGTTGTGACGGTCGTAACGAGCAAGAGTGATGATCCTTAATACTTTGCTAGTGTATCTGTGGTGGTGATGGTCGTGTTGGCGAACGTCTATCTTGGTCTCTTTACTCAGTCGATGACAGACCGAGACGGTACGATCGTTGTTGGACGAGAAGGCAGTGCAATGTGTGGATCAACGTTGGCGGCTACAGTATCCACTGCGGTACAGTACGGTGACAGATCGAGAGACGCGAATTATGCATGTGCGACAGACCTGGGAATCCAGAAAGTACTTTAGCCCGACCAACAGCGGGGTGGAATCCAGCGAAACGGGGGGTTGAGTACCGTCAGTGCCTGACTTGGAACTCGGATGTGTGCACCAGCCAACGCCTCGTACGTGGACGCTGAGGGCGAGAGTGGTGCAAGTGCAGGCAGGGTCGATGTTGATCTCCGCCAGAATATTATCATCGTTGTGCATCGGCACAGCCGGGTCTCACTCTCGCACTCCCAACTTGCAGAAGAGGTCGAGATGCACGCAACACCCGCAGAGCGCCAAGGCGGAAGGCAAGCAAGGCGGCCAACATCAACACACCAACACCACACCACTCAATACCGCCAGTGCACTTGACCACCGTGATAGGAGACGACCTCAGTCAAGAGCGCGCGCTTTGTCTTTTTTCGGTGACTGTGAGATCCATCGTCCAAAAAGAAAGACAGTGTTAGACCTAATCTTGGCGATCCGGCTGATGAGGTCGACGCCAGGCCGGTTGGATTTCGACCGAAATGCCGAATCGAGCGGAGAAAATGAGCACCACCGGCACTGGAGCACTCTACGTGCCACAGGATGCCGTCACAATGCTCTAATCTTGACCGGCCCGCCCATGGTTGCAGCCTTGGCCTTCTCGGCAACTTTCTCCGCAATCCTGAAGCCCATAGAACTGTACCGTGCAGTACAGTAGCTTCTTCTGAGACCGCTCCGTTACGGTTGTGGTCGGGAGAGCCGGCATAGTCTCGATTTTCTCCGCACTCGCTACTCCTGCATTTATACCCACTAGGCTCGTCTGCAGCTTGCACCTTCTTATACCGTTTCACATCTTCCCATTACGACCTATTCCATCACGAACATCACGAACACCTCCTGAGTTCAGACACACACACACACAACATGTCGCAACGAGTTAACCAGATTGCCGGTCACCTTGCTGGACGTAAGTAATCAAAGTTTCCCCTGTCATTAACCTAAATTCCGATACTGCGAGCAAAAGGTTTGCTGACCTGGGACTGTCAACGATTCTGATCTGACACCTGCTTTCAATCACCTCAGCCGGCCAGCTGCTCAAGGGCCAGGTTGCCATCATCACCGGCGCCGGACAGGGTATCGGAGAGGCCGCTGCGCTGCTGTTTGCTGCGCACGGTGCGCATGTGGTCGTGTCCGACCTGGACGGCAAGAAGGCGGGCGCGGTGGCCGACAAGATCAACTCTGCGGGCGGCTCTGCGATCGCGCTTGCCGGCAACGTTATGGACAAGGACTTTGGCGAGCGAGTCGTCAAGGCGGCCGTAGACAAGTGGGGCAAACTCAACATCATTGTCAACAATGCCGGATTCACTGCTGACAAGATGGCCCACACCACCGACGACGCTACGTTCCAGCTCATGCTCGACTGCCACGTCACTGCGCCATTCCGAATCATCCGTGCTGCGGCGCCCTACATGCGAATCAAGGACGAGAGCAAGCGTGAAAACATGTCGATCATTAACGTCTCGTCCACCTCGGGCACCCACGGCAACGTCGGTCAGGTCAACTACTCGGCCGCCAAGGCTGCCGTCACGGGTATCTCCAAGACCATGTGCAAGGAGTGGGGTCCCTTTGGCGTGCGTGTCAACACCATCGCCTACGGCTGGATCAACACGCGTCTCACCCAGGCCAAGGAGGCCGGTGCCACCATCGAGATCGGTGGCAAGCAGATCGCGCTCGGTATCCCCGGCCGTCCCGCCGCTGGTGGCTCCAAGGATGGCGCCGTCAACGCTGCCGGCGACATTCCCCTTCGTCGTCCTGGTACCGTCGACGAGGCTGCCGCTGCCATGCTCTTCCTCGCCAGTCCTCTTGCCTCGTATGTCTCGGGTCAGACGCTCGAGGTCACTGGTGGTCGCAACATCTGAGCACGAATCGACTATTTCCCACTCAAGTGTCGCAGCTAACGTAGTCCTTCCGGCTCCTGAAATTCATTAGATGTGCAAGGCTCTGTGTATGTGGCTAGTGTGTTGTTGTGATGTCCCAGAAATGTGCTTGCGGATGGACCGAAAAGCCAGAAAGTGAATGGCGAGAACGGCAGGAAGACTGGCATGTTAGACTATTTGGTCTCCCTGGCCGAGCGAGAAAAAAAGCGCCGGGAATTGAGCGGTGCAGCTGGACTGACAGCCGAACAAAGTTCAGGCAACAGGCTAAAGTTACTGCAGTTGGCACTGATTGCGCTGAGGCTAAACCTGAAAAATTTAGGCGCCGCGGAGTTGAGGTTGAGCACCTCGGCTGCGTCAGATACAGTGACCTAAGACCAACATCTGCATTCGTCGCAACAGCCGACCGTGACCATCCTCGACGACTTCACCATTGCCGATCCTGCTGCTATCCAGATAACTACGACCCCAAAAACGATTCAGACCACGATCGCGTAGCACGCACCATGGCGACAACAGCGACTTCATCGTCTACGACGGCATCGCCGGCCGGGAACGGCTTCACGTTTGATCCGTTTGAGGGAATTCGATCGTTCAAGTACTCGGGATCCGTCAAGGCCATCTATCCGCTCAGTCCCAAGCCCAAGATCCCACCGACAATCCGACGTCCAAACTACGCAAGAGAAGGGGTGAGAACCTGGCTCGCTTTCTGGTGGCAGGTAAGGGCGACTCCCTCTTTCCGGCCACCAGCTACACCGACTCTCTCTCTCTCTTTTGAAAATCTTCGTGGCTGACTAAATTTGACTCTTGTCGCTCTGGCAATTGACTCACTGCTTTCTTCATAGTTCCTTGAATCGAGAAACATCAAGGTGAACAATGCAAAGGACCAGGAAGGCGTTCGCAAAGCAGCCACGGTTAGTACACCCATCCTGACAGCATAGCCCATGTCCGCCAGACAATTCCGATCGGCCGGAAGGACATAGACATGCCAAGTACTGACCTACTTGCCCTTCTTTCTCACAGCTCGCAAGAGAAGTACTCGAGATCGCAGCGTCTCACATCAAGCCCGGCGTCACTACCGACGAGATCGACAAGGTCGTCTTTACAGAGGCCATCAGGCGCGACTGCTACCCGAGTCCATTGGGCTACCACGGCTACCCCAAGAGCGTCTGCACGTAAGTAGAACCCACACACCAGCTACCAGGCTCAATCCCTCCCGAATTTGCCTTTCGAACAAAGTGCTGACCTGTCTGGTACTCCTTGATCTGCATCCTCCCTTTCTCTCAGATCGATCAACGAGGTGATCTGCCACGGCATCCCAGACCAGCGACCATTGGAGGACGGCGACATTATCAACATCGATGTGACGCTCTACCACGGCGGGTATCACGGGGACTTGAATGCGACCTTCCCTGTCGGAGAAAAGGCCAAGGCGGATGCGGAGTCGATGAAGCTGATCCGAGTGGCACGCGAGTGTCTTGACGCCGCGATCAACATCTGCGGGCCTGGAGTTCCATACGGGGAGATCGGCCGGGTGATCCAGCCTCTAGCCGAAACCCAAGGATGTGCGGTGGTGAAAAACTATACGGGCCATGGAATCTCGAACTGCTTCCACTCGGCGCCGACGGTGTACCACCACGCGACGAAGAAGAGCTACGGGATCATGAAGCCAGGACACATCTTTACGATTGAGCCGATGCTGAACTTGGGAACCGAGTGGCGGGATCTCTCGTGGCCGGATGACTGGACTGTTGCCACTGTTGATGGTGCTAGATCCGCCGCTGCGGAAGAAACTCTGCTGATCACAGAAACTGGCGTCGAAATCCTCACGGCAAAAGGTGGTCCCCGTCACATCGACACTACTGATGCCCGTGCACAGCTGCAAGAAAAGATCCTCGCCAGAGAAGATCGAAAGAAACGCAGAAAACTCGACCTCGCTTCTTCCACCGCTGAGGACGCAGCTTCCGTCTCCACCCCTGCCACTTTGGGAGCTGCTACCCCCACTCCTGCTCCGAAGGACGCCAATCCCACCACCACCGCCAGCACAGCCACGGACAGTTGATTGCCTTGTCCTTTCGTATTCCATCTGCTTCTTGATTGGAGGCAAGCCCATTCGAGTGTAGTATTTCGTCTTTTGTAGTTGCACTGATTCCCCGTTACTGCATGCATTTAAAAGATTCCAAGTTTTCCTCGTCATTCTGAAAAGATTTCAGTCTTGATGTACTGTAAATGCAGCGGCAAGAATCAAGATATGGGCTCTATGTCGATTCTTGGTCCGAAGTCAGGTTGAGGCCGTAAAACGGGGTTGGAGCGACATCTCGTTCGTTGTGAGTAAAGTGAACCTATTGGAAAAACCACAGACTGCGATTATCCACATTCAGTCCGGCATGCACGTAGATGGAGATGGACAACCAGACGAATTTGCATTTTTCCTCGTCCGACCGCTGACTGCGCCAGCAAAGCGCTATGGCTGTTTTCCAGGTCGCAGTCCGGCCAGAGTACAGAATGCAGAGCTACAGAAAAAAGAACGAGAGAGCGTTGGAACAGGGAACAAAGAACGAGCACTTTTCTTCCGAACAAGTACTGTAGACAGAGCGGAATTAAAGCTGGTCAACAACGGAGAAAAACAGAAGGAGGGAGGTTGCCTTTCGAGAAACAGAGCGCGAGTAAGGACCCAAGACCAGTTGGGGAGCTGCTTTACACGGATTTTCTTCTCTCTCTCTCGGGGGGAGGGAAGGCAAACGAAGGAGGGATCACGGGCTCTACAAGAGAGCAAGTAAGGAGGGTGTCGGGGATCAAAGTGTGAACAAGAGCGACTGTGTTTCCACCAGCAGTTGGCAGACTAGAGCAAAGAGGAGGAGTGGGGGAGGGGGGAGAAGGATTGGTGATTAAAACGAATAAGTAGGAGGAGTGGAATCGGTCGAATTGGCGGTGCAATCGTAGATGATGTCGACACCAACGCCTTTGGTGGAAGAGTAGATGCGGTTGGAGATAAAGTCGTCTGGGTCTCTACTCGCGTCTTGACATTCGTACGACTGGCATTCGATGACATCGTCTGGATCTTGGTACGAATCAGCATTCGACGCATCATCGTCATCGTCGTCAAACTTTGCAGTTACGGGAAACAGGAATTTCTGCCCCGGGAGAGCCGAGTAGTTGATATAGTGGCGGTTGGTCTCGGTTGGGTCGGCCACAAAAGTGAGTTGAACGGATTGACACGCGTCGCCAGTCTTTCCGCAGTGTTCGCCGGTGAGGTAAACGGCACCTGAGAAATCAGAAGGGACAATCACGCTTCCCGGAGGTTGAGGGGTGTAGTTTCCACCTTTGGATGAAGAGGTGCCTGAAATCTTGGGTTTGATGGTCGACGAACAGCCTCGTAGCGTGAACCGGATCTCGTGGCGTCCGTCTGCTTGGAAAGGATGCTCCGTGTCCGAGTAGGTTGTTGCCGCATCGTAGGCGTCCCCGTCGCCAGCAACGGCTCCCGCAAACACGGCCGCGACTGCTACACCCAGAGGAAGAACCAGCTGTTTCTTGAAAAGTTGCATTCTGAAAGCCTGACAGAAGTACGAAGCCAAGGAAGAGAAGGGCCACGAAAAGAGACGGTAAAGGAGAAATAGACGGTGTACGGATCCACGTCGAACGAGATGCTCAAAGGACAGCTTCGAGGGAGAAAGAGTTGGAGAATGAGAATGCGGAAAGTGATGGTGTGAAAGACAGAGAGAACGAGAGACTTTGACTTCCGTGTGTGAAGTAGAGAGCTGCCTGCAAGGTCACTAGAGTGCTGCCGCGACGCTCTTCGTGTCTTTGCTACTGTATACGGCTGTGTGATTCGATCGCGGAGGGGTAGCTATCCGAACGAGGGGACAGCGGCGTGACACTTTGGGCGACACGAGAGCCGAGTATGGGACAGTAGGCTCGAGAGAGTCGCGCTATGCTCTTTGACTGGCAGAGTGGCTTACTGAGGGCTGTACTGGTACAGTATGCGGCCAGTGCTTTCGGACACGTTCCGTAACTCGCGAGGTGAAGCCACTACACGGAGCGCCAGACCAGAGACCGGTCTCGACGTCGGGAGTGCCGAAAACGCAGTCATCTGGTTCGGAATGAACAAAGTCTAAGCGGAAGGGATCAGACCCTGGGGTTCGACAACCCCTTTGGCAACGCCGATGCACAAAAGAGACGTATCGTCTGCAGTGCCGTAGCATGAACGAGTCAGCAGGGGGGAAAACGCAACGTCACATTACAGAAACCAGAAGCAGCATGCGCCTTGGTGTGTGCGCGAGGGCGTCGGAATTGCAGAGGCTGTCTGGCAGAGGCTTGCATTAGCGTCAGCTCTTGGTCAAGTACAGTATGGCCCAGTATGGCACAGTACAGTACAGTACAGTGGTGCATTTAAAATCCAAGACGCCGACATGTCTCGTGCTTGACGATCAGTGCGAGCGCAAGTGCAAGTGCGGGGGGGGGGGACAGGTTACTGCATGACATGCTTCATGCGCGCCCAATTCTGTATGATGAGCATTGATCGACACTCTAGCTCTACCTGCACTAGCTGGTATTGTAGCTCCAGTACGCTTAGCCGGGGTTTGCATGTCCAACAGACATGACCCCTGGACACAAAAATAAAACTAAATCCAAAAGAGATGCATGTCGAGTGCCAACCGACTCGTCAATTTTCTCTCGGTATCACCGAAGAGGAGGGTGGGTGGATTCGACCTCAATGTTGCAGTTATTGTCTGACATGTAGAACAACGTTGCGATCAGTGTCTGTCTGTCATACAGAGAGAGTGTGTTTGCCGAGACGTGTGATCTACATTCTCGCCTCCTTTTCAGGCCCTGACTGTCAATGTGCTCATTGTAGCTCGTTACTGTGATAGCTCAGCCCCGGACTTCCGGTCTGGCTCTGTCGCATATACAGTGCATCAGTGACACTTCTGGTGCCGGCAGGGTTGACGTTGGTGTCGGCGACTTAAAAAGTAGCACTACTGTACTATATCTGCACAGCATCAAGCGAGAGAGCGAGAGAGAGAGAGAGAGGGGGGGGGGGATTCTAGCGTGTCTCTCTCTTTTCTCCTATGTTACGACTGATCGAGAACGAGAAAGCGAGGTAGCTCAACTGCCAACTGCATACAATTTGATTGACTCCCGAGCAACCATTACTAGCTGGTTTCATCTCTCTGAAAGAGGGAAAAAAAGGGAAGTGGAAGGGAGTAGAAAAAAGTGGGGATCCAAGCATGGAGGACGCCCACGCCCGCGCCCGCGCCCGTGTTGGATGCAAGGGGGGCCTCTCACTCACGCACGCACGCACTTGTCTCGTTTCGCCGCCGCCGAGGCATGCAAAATGAATAATAATTATTCATGATATCACCTTTTTACGCCTCGTCCTGTAGTGATTGCGCACGTACATGAATCAAAATGACGATATGCCTTCTCGAGGTCGATACTTTAGCGACAATAGTCGACCCTCTCCCACTCCCCGCAACAGTACAGCTATTCGGCGCCCCTGTCACCGTTATCGTCTCTACGAACAATGTCCATGACAAAGCAGGATATGGCGTGTGAGGGACAATTTGATCCGAACTCGTATACATAGACTGCATCGCCTCGTTTGCGCCCGCACCTCTTTGTCTTCACGCTTGGTTTTCTCTGCATTTGCATGAACCCAGACTTTACAGCTGCAGCATGATCATTTTTTGCACGCTTGCGACGCCTTTTTCGGGGGAAATGTGCTTTCTCACTCTATCCCATTAATAGCAGAACATAGCCTCGACTTTGGAAATGGAATCGTAGCGAGCGGTCTTGAAGCATGAATGTTAGACATTTTTTATTTCGCCAGCTTTAGGGAAGAAAAAGAGGAAGGGGAGAGAGTGGAGACCGATTTTCGGGCCGTGCATTTGTCCGGCATGCACCCCACACAGATGGCATGGCCATGCCAACTCGTGACTCCATCCCCGTGGGGGCAGGCTCAAGGATCGACACTTTTTCCGCTCCTTCTTTTGTCAATTCTTAATTTGTGGCCCTCGTTCCCTCTCTCTCGAACAAGCAGAAAAGTTTTGCCACTACAGACCACGGAAGAAAGCTGTTCTTGCATGCTCTTGCCGAGATCGATTGTCACTTGTCCACCAAAGTCGAAACCAGATCTGCGCCGTGCCGAGACGACTCTTGCCTTGTCATTGGGCTCGAAGCGACATACGTTCACACACCTGTTGAGGAGGAGAAGACAAAGAGCTATGTCGTCGATGCCTCAGCCTCAGCCTCCGTCCGCGCCAACGAAAGCGGTTGAAGTGTTTGGACAGCATGTGATCGAGCAGCTCAACTCGCATCGGGCCGGCTCTTTAACCTCGAACACCCGAGCCAAAACCAGTGGCGGTACTCTGGGGCAGAAGAATGGATCTTCAATACCACCCCTCTTTGTTGCAATGCAGGGCCCCCAGGGATCCGGAAAGACCACAGTCACACGTGCCCTAGTAGACTACCTCTCTTCCCACGGTTACTCGACCGGCGTCCTATCCATGGATGACCTCTACCACACCCACTCCAACCTCGAACGCGTCGCCGCCGAAAACCCCGACAACCCCCTCCTCCAAGGTCGTGGTCAACCTGGAACCCACGATATCCAGTTCGGTACTGCGCTCCTCGATCAGATTCGTGCTATCAACACCCAACAGGAAGAACAAGAGCAGGCAGGTTCGAAGCAGACTGAACCAGCGACAAATTTAGATGCAGGTCCAAATCGACAGGCCAACATCAAGATCCCCGTTTTCGACAAGAGCCTCTTTGGCGGCCAAGGTGACCGAGCTGACCCGTCCACCTGGCCTTCTCTCTCGCCTCCGCTCGACGTGTTTATCCTGGAAGGCTGGAGTATGGGCTTCTCCCCAATCCCCCACGACCAAGTCTTGAGCAAACGCAACTCGCCTCCCTCTTCTTCTTCTTCTCCTGGCTCTGGTTCTGATTCTGGCTCTTTCGGAGGACCGCAACAAGTGCTATCTCAGTACACGGAAGCGAATCTGCTCCAGATCAACCAGAATCTCACCGAGTATCAAGCATGGTACACCCACTTTTCCGTGTTTCTGCAGCTCCGACCAACCGACCTACACCACGTCTATACCTGGCGCCTCCAGCAAGAACACGCAATGAAGGCCAGGAACGGCGGCCAGGGCATGTCGGACGACCAGGTCAAGTCGTAAGTCTCTTTTCCTTCTTCCTTCCAATTGTCTTGCGATCTCCGATTTTCGATTCCTGATTCAAACTCTTTTGCCTCAAATCGACTCGTCTCGACTCGACTCGATTTGGCCGTGGGCTGGGTGCAACTGTACAGCTTTGTCGATAGATACATGCCAGGATACTACCTGTTTCTGGACACGATCCAGAAAAACGAGGCATGGAAAGGCAGGAGTATCACCGTCACTATCGATCTCGATCGCACGTGTATCGACCAGCACGACTGGTGACACTTTTCCCGTCCCCCTAGCTTTGTCTTTTGTCTTTTGTGTTCGCTGTTGCTTGCGTCTCGAGAATATCAGATCTCGAAATTCGAATCTCGAAGAGGGAAAAGCAAGCGGAAGTGGGCATTGTTGATTGGTTCTATTTGGATCGCGGGTGCTATTGATCACGAACACGAAAGACAAGCAGCAAGTTCCCAGCGGGCATTTCAATCTGTTGGTGTAGCTGGTATCCGTGTCTGTGCGCAAGAGGTTCGAGCTGGGCCTGGATATCACGAAGTCCAAACTCTGGGTTTCTCGATCGAATGTCGTGGTCGAACTTCTGATTTCCTTCCGAAGTAAACCTGCCGTGCTGGTTGAAAGCTCCGTAGATTGCAATCCAGCCTGTCTTTGGATCGAGAAGGCTTCGAGTCCCTTGGTTGGTCATATAGGAGAGCCGTGGATCCAGGTGGCTAAACAAGCTTTCTGTGACACTCCATGGTGCGACGTGCGTGAGATTGCACACGAGGACGCCGTCAAAGATCCCACATCCCTCTCCGTCTTCGTCGCCAAGGTCGAGCTCGGCAGATACGTTGTGCGCCAACGCCAACCAGTCGTTTTGATCCAAGAGATCGAGAAGTTCGGCCTTTCTAACGTTGCT
Organism: Testicularia cyperi; assembly: GCA_003144125.1. Taxonomy (NCBI): domain Eukaryota; kingdom Fungi; phylum Basidiomycota; class Ustilaginomycetes; order Ustilaginales; family Anthracoideaceae; genus Testicularia; species Testicularia cyperi. The sequence continues at coordinate 153,955 of KZ819198.1, forward strand.
TGTCTTGCTTCTGCTCTTGTCTTGGGACTGCTCGTCGCCTTCTCCCTTCGAGATGGTGGATGCAGAAACCGATGAAGATGCAGCTCTGGCATCAATCTGATCGCACAGGTACCGATCGGCTTCCGTGGGCTGAAACCGGCACTTGGAACCCTCGGGACTAGCGGCAACAGCACAGATCTGATGCCCGAACCCAGAAGCCACTTCTAGAATCGTTGGCCTGTGTTTTCTCCCCTTCTTTCCCTCTCGAGAGCCAGAGCCAATAGCGGCCGATTCAAGCATCGACGCAAGCGCCTGAGCAATAGCCTCCGAGTTGCGCTCCGCAGATCCAGGCAGCGACCATGACGACCTGTATTTGGCCTCGCTCTCGCTCGTTTTTCCCGGCGTCGACGTCATCTCGTCTGTCATATGAGAAAGCTTTTTGACTTGACAGCTATCTGGCTTCTATCTCCAGTTCTACTTGCTCCAATGTGGCTCGATGTAGCTGTAAAGATGATAGACTCGCCAAAGGGAAAAGGGTGGAATGGTGGAATGGTACACAGCTCCAAGTGCAACAGTCGGCTGATCCGAGCGCTTTTCCCTTCTTCTTGCCGGAAAAGTGGAGTAAATCACCGAAACCGACGTTGTGAATTCGCAATATAGGTCTAACAGCTATACGACCCCTGTTAGAGTCGCAGTATCTAGGTCCGTCACTCCCTTCTCCATGTCGCAAAGTCCGCTCGGAAAGGCCGCACTTGCCGCGTTGTGCTGGAGCTGAAAACTCGACCGAGCGGAACCTTCTCTTAGAAAACCAAGGCCCGAAGTCGACAATCATAGGGGACACAGAACAATAGACAACATACTGCTCAAGTACAGTACTGTTCGACTCCTTTGTCCTGTAGTTGGGAGGCTCCGATCTGCGATGTCGATCCCTGTCTCTCGGAGTCTCGGATTCAAAGTCCAGACGGATCGTGATCCTGCCTCTCCCCAGTCGACAATACGTCCCCTGAGGTAGCAAACATCCCGACGACGACTAAAGATTAAGTGCGTCGGTTTCCGGATCCCTGTTCCTGTCCAATACACACGCTCTTGCAGAACGGCGAGAGAGTAGTGGATGTGCGTAAGACTGTCGGAAATTGGCCAGAGTCTCGGTCGGCCTTGCATGTCACGATATTGTCAAGAGATCCTCTTCAATCTGATCTTAGCGTGTGTGCATCCGCGGCAGTCCCGAATATCACGCAGCGCAGCTTTTGAATCGTGCTGTTAAAAAAACCTATTTGGCCTTACGGTTGCAGGGCAAGTCGGAACCTCTTTTGGCCAATACTGTCGTCTGTGTGTAAGTTTGTGTAGGCGGCATGCTTTCCGAGATGTCTGGTGGCCCCTTGCTTCACCCTGTCGCTTCTGTCTGTGGTCTAGGGCACATGTTGTCTCGCGTGACAGATTGCATTGCACTGCACTGCAGACACACAACATAGCAGAACAGAGCATCGCATAGCATAAAGTAGCAGAGCCGAGGCTGCATCCGAGCGTTGTTATCCTATGGCGTATTCGCGTGTATGCTCTTTGCTCACCGTCTACTGCACCAGCACCTGATTCGATCGTTCTTTTGATTTCTACAGCAACCTGCTTGAGATTTTTGCTGAGCGGTCAGAAGTGTTGCTTCTCGTCCACAGCGACAACAGTCAATCGTCTCAAGAGCATCGAGACGCTCGAGACTTCTTTGACGGTTTGAGCGTGTGCTCGTGGAGGCAACTTTTTTTCCCATCTTTCTACGTACAGTCCACTGTTGGTCTGGCTGGACAGCAACCGACAATGACACCTCATAGACGCGTCGTTGAGTATTCAAGAGACGCCCAATTTGGCAAGTGAACTGCGACGGGCACGTGATTTTGCCCTTCCTCTGCACGCAGTAGTTCAGTGTCAGATCGTCATTCTTCCTCTCACTGTCGCTGGTGCGAGACCGGATGTCTCGCATAGCGTCTTGACAAGACCTGCCAAATACGGCATCTTTGCTGTCCTAAACAGACCTCCCGGAGAGACAGAGTCGAATCGATGGACCTCCTCCTTTTCGACACGCCGAGAACGAGAGACAAAGACTTCAGAAAGAAATGAATGAACATAGATCTAGCTTGGAGGCTGAGCCTGGATCTGAAACTTGCCAAATCTGGCTATCCTGTACAGAAGCCGATGACTGTGCTCACAGTATCGAGAACAAACAGATAGAGCGTACAGCGAATACTGTACAGTGCCAGTATGGAATGGGCTATCTTTGTTTGGTTCTGCGTTCTAGGCGAGCAAGACATTTTCTCATGTACTCAGGGGCTCCTTGAGCTTCGATGAATCTGGTGGAGATTTTTCCCACAAGTCGGTGTAAAAAAGAACGCGAAATCAAAGGCATGAAAAAGGTCGGCCATTCTCGTCACTCGTCATCCAAGAGTCACACGGTGCGAGAAGCTCATTAGCAGCCTTGCCTCCCTGCCTTCTGCTTCGCGCTGACTCTGGATGGGCTGAATAGCTATCATGCTCTGGTTGTGCGAGGTATCGAAGTTCCCTACTGGCTCGGTTGGGATAGCAAAAGAGCGCAAGACTCGACCTTTGAGCATCCACAATTTTCCGGCTCTGACGTGGCGTCCGAGTGAAACGTCCAGGCCCAAACATGCAGGCATCCACGGCCAGACCAGGACCTGACCATGTGCTCATTTCAGCCCAGTCTATTCAAGACCAAACCATCTGCATGCACTTGTTCGGTCTGGTGCTCCCCGAGAAAAGATTCGGTACGGGCGTGAGCAAGGCGTTATAAGATCTGATCTCAGCTTGGCCGGCGTCTGATGTACAGTATGAGAGACGCAATGCGCCAAGTGACGCCACAGAGGGCACAGCAAGGTTGTGAGCGCGAGCGGCTCACACGGGATCCAAAGGAGGGGCTATCGTGAGAGGGTAAGGTCGTACAGTATCGCTGGTTGAACGAGATATTGCGCCCGCGCCCATGCTCTTCGCTTCGGTTGCGCGATGTACCCGAAACCAAAGACGGAGAGAGGGCCCAAGTGACGAGCCAAGGATCCGTCTGCTTTGTCCTTGCATTTTATCAGCCCAGGAAAGGAAAGTCGAACAAGCACCTGCCAGTACCTCTTCAAGTTGAGGGACGAGCTACTTTCGTTTGTTCGGGATTTCAAGCACTTCCCGCGATCGCGGCTAATCCCAGGCGGCAACGAGCAACATGATCCGAGAAACTGTCACAGGCACATCACCAGCCTTCTCGGGTTCCTGGTGGAATTTTTTCCCAGGGTCCAACCTCGGCTCGTGCTTGTAACGCGTACAGGTTCCGACCACCCCGACCGTCGCCTTCGACTTGGATATGCCATCCATCAGAATCCTCGCTCCAGTTGCAGTGCACCTCCTCAAGGACATCGTGTACTTCGTCTGCACGGGTGAAATTTGACATCCAGAGTTGCGCCACCAGCTTGAATCTCGAACTTGTCCTATTTGGCGAGCAAGGCTGGCTGGCGAGAACATTGCAGGCGAGGTTGGCGATAGCTGTCTGCAGACATGTGCTGCGCCCAAGGACGCAACTCTCTCTACAGTCGACGCCGTGAAAGAGGTAGGCAAAAGATACGTGAGGCGAGACATGCACCCGGGCTAGTCAGAACGTCGGTGGACCCGATCTTCGGCAAGACAGAAGGCGTGACCGGCACGACAAACGACCAAAATTACCATAGAACGAGTTGAAACCTTGACGAGTGACAGACCAAAAAGCCAAGACGGGCACAGGCAAAGTTGCGGCGGTCTAGGCTGTTGGAAACGACTTGCGTGGGAGGAAGTTGGCTGGTTCGCTAATTAATGCATACGCGATTGTCGACGCACATGGCTGCAAGCTGTGATGAAGTGACACAAACAAGCGAAACCGAAAGAAAGAGGTCGGCGGTTGATTCAACACTGCTAAAACGCCTATGCGACGCGCCCGTGACCTTCTTGATTTGGACATTGGCGCTCTGCCCCAGCCGCAATGTTGTCGAGACCGAGTCGATTCTTGCCAGTCGAGGTCGACCAGTGCAGAGCGCAGCGCTTCTGCAGTACGTCGGTGTGCCTGCACATGTCATGTAGCACAGCACAAAATCGCCGAGCGAGCTGCATACTCGCGCAGCTCTCTCTCTGTGTTCATCTTGTTTCTCTCACTCGACTGGCGTGAGACACGAACACACAAATGCACAAACCCGCCTTTGTGCACATCGGTACACATCCGAAGTACAGGTGAGCACAGTAGAGCGGGTATAGTGGCTGGGTCGCTTTAATGTATCACTGCACCACGCCGGATTCTGCTGTTCTGCGCTGCGAATGGCATACAAAGATGTTGGTAGCTATAGTGATACAAAACTTATGGCTGCTTGGGCTAGCCGCAGCAAATCTCCCCAATGCCATTTCTGTGATGGTCTCGCGTGTTGCGAGCGTTGTCCGGCTGACCCTTTGCTGCTGCTTTGTCCACTGTACGCTTCTGCATCCTTCTGCATATCAAGACTTTGCTCGGCTCCATGCCGCTTGTACTTGCTGCTGCGCATGCGCCGCGGTCTGTTTGCAGATTCACTACTGTACCGTACTCCTCAATCCGAGACCTGCTTGATTCGGTAGGCACTCGTACACACCCTCAACCCAACACCAACCGCATTCACCTGCGTAGCGTCTGTTCGCCCTATTGTATGCCATCGACTTCTTGTTCTACTTTTGCCTATCTGGTATATCCTCGACGTGGTGTCGAATGGTCGCCGGACACGGCGACGGAAGCAAAGAAGACACAAAGAGCGTGTCAGACGTACAGGTCGGAGCGGCTCGCTTCAAAGTCCGTTCCTCCGTCGTCAGTCGTCCTTGCCGCGTTCGTCTGTTCCGCAGTCTGACTACTGTCAGTAACTGCACCATCCTTTGACTCTAGTGCCTTGCTTACCTCGTTGTTACTGAGACCCTGCTGCGACTGCTGCTACTGTATTGGCCTTCTTGTTTGACATCGCCGTGGCTCCCGACACTCCGCTCCCTTGCCTTACTTGCCCTTGCTCTGCTGCCCTCGTCATCGTAGCCTCCGCTCGCAGACAGGATCCTCGTGCTCTCTCTCATCTCCCTGTGCGCACCCTCCCCATCCACACATATTTGAGGCTCCGACACCGCTCAACTCAACCTTGTTCCGTCCCTTCTACGCAATGTTTTGTTCGGCCTTCTTCATCTTCCTCGCAAGCTCCTCGCTCTGTCCCTTCCGTACCCAGTGTTGAGCACACTGCGTTTCTGTCAACAACTCCGCCCCCGTTCGCCTGTCCTCCGCATCAAGTTCTCGTGCCCTTCCCTTGTCCCCGGATCGCGGTGACCGCGGCCCTTGTTCTGCTGCTCTCGTTTTCCAATCCCTGTCTGGCCTCTCGAGCCGGGTCTTTTTTTGTCCTACTTTGTGTTGACCTCGCCAAGACGACCGAACCTCCAAGACGACCAAACCTCTTTCGCTTCTCCGCCATCTCGCTGTGCTACTGCGTTCCACCTGGCCTGCTCATTATTCTCTATCTATCAAAAGATCAACGACATCGGGTCAGATTCTACCGGAACACAGTCCACTCCTGTTTGTACCACCGTCAGCCGTCATTATCATTCTCACCACGCCATCCAACAATACACGACACGGACAGTCGTGCCTGCGACGGTGCGATTCGCGAAGGACGAGCACTCTACTCACTGTGTAGACCACACTATCTGTTCCTTCATCGCGCATTCCACCAACCATATCGTCATTCTACGGCAACGACTTCTACGCTGCTGTCACGCCCCTGATGCTCACACGATTTCTCAGCCATCGATACATCTGAACCAATACTTTTAACGTACCGACGACACTCCTAGACCAGGACACGACCCTCACGGCCGAATTTTTCTCACAGCGTCCGCAAACATCCAGAGTGAAGGCTGGCCGTGGTGGAGCCCTCTGCCACGTGTCCAAGCATTCCTGGTAGGCTCTACTGGCTCCGTCTGCCCGCCTTTTTCTCGAAATGCTGGTCAACAACAACCGCAGGAGAGGCTGGGTGATTGCGAGCGAGGATGACGGACGGCCTTCACGCTCTGCCGCATTCGACGCTCGCCGCTCGGTGGCCGCTTGGAACAAGGGTCAGGGACCTTCACAGGCCTCGATACCTTCCAGAGCTTCATCCCTAGCACCATCGCCGCAGATAGCTTCGATTGACGCCCTTCTGGGCGCGACTCATCCGCCAGGTCAACCGCAACAACGCTCCATCTCACAGCCGATGTCTTTCGAAAAGCCATTGCCGTCACCAACCCTGGTGGCAGCCCAACTCGCGAATCAACAACAAAAACAGCAGTCACGGTCACAGTCACAGCCTCCAGCACCAGCACCAGCAGTGCCACCACAGCCCACGCCTCGCAGACGGACGAGTTCCGGCTCCTTCTCCCATGCCAACCAGTCCACTGAAGCGTCAACCTCCAGCTCGACAGCAGCTGCCACCAATGGCAAGCGTCGACCGTCCCCGCCGCTTTTAGAGCCTCCAAAACACACCTATCGAAAAAGTCCGTCGGCCAAAGCGCTACCCCCTTCCGCCTTCAGCGACCATCAGCGCGTAATGGCGGCAGCCGGTCTCTCTGGAGGCCATTCTCCGAGGCCTCAGACGTCGCCACCGCCCACATTGGAAGGTCAGCAGCCCCACGCACTTCTCAACAGACGCTCACAGCAACTCTCATCGTCTTCGGCAGGGTCTTCAGTGTCCACGGGTGCATCCTCCAGTGCTTCCAACACTCGACTCTCTACAGCAGACCCCGCTACGCCGTCTACAGCATCCAGTGTCTCGACACCTGCAAGCTCTGTGGCTTCATTGCCGACGCCGACGAGTAAAGGAAAAGAAAGGGAGAGAGCGCCGGCCCAGTTTGGCAATGCAGTGAGGCCGGCAGAGACGGAGGAGACCGAGTCAGCAATTCCAGGCGATGCGCCTGCTTTGTCCGCGCGACGTAGCAACCGCTCTCTTCTGCAAACCGTCAAGCCCATGCCGCCAGTGAGTGAACGCTCTTCGTCACCTGATGTAGGAGACGTGCCGTCGTCGCCGACAATCGACAGCGCCTTCAAAACACGCCACTCCGAGGCTGTGACTCTTGAGGCGATTTCGAAGCGGCGAAGCGACTTGCGCATCGAGTTGCCCCATCCGCCAGCAAAGTTCAAGGCCATGCACCCTGCCATCATGATAGACTCGACGCATGTCAGCGACGAAGAAGAAATGGCCGAATCATCTGTGCCGGGGATAGCTCGTCGTGCAAGAAAACGTCGTAGTATTGGCTCATCGACACGCGACTCGATTGCGGGTCAAGACGCGGAGGAGGAAGAAGACGAGGATGCAGGCGCAGACGACGACTCCAGCTGGCCCTCGACTCCGTCGACCACGCCGCTCGAGGTCTACTTTTCTAATGCCGACGTGCGGAGGGCAGCAGCCAGCGGGTCGCGCCACCAGCAGACTACCAAGGAGATCATTGCGCCCACTGCCACTAGCCTTGGGATGGGTCGACCAATGGTCGTCGTCACCAGTCCCAGCACTGCCTCGGAAGTCTCGTCTGATCGACGCTCGAGTTCAGGCTCTGGATCAAACCCCGACACCACTGGATCGCCCACGCCTGCTTCGATGGCGGCAGCGACAAGTCATGCAACCAGTGCTACACCCTCTCTACCCAAGGTGACGGAGGAGCCGCCGAGTCCGAGTCCTGCCCGGGAAGTACGCGAGGCACCTCGCTCTAGTGCGCCCCGCAGATCACTGTCGTTTGAATTGCCGCCTCAGCTTCCTCGCCGCCACTCGCAAGAGACAGTGCTGGCAGGCGTGTCTCCGAAAGTCTCGTCCAAGGCGCTCGCGTTTCTGGCAAAGCTCAGCCCCAGCAAGTCCTGTAATCGGGACAGCATGGATGAAACTACCCCGTCACGCAAGTCCTCGATTGAATATCGTCGCCATTCGGGCGAGCAGCAGCAACGTCGCTCGGTCGAGCTCAAGCCAATTCTGCTCAACTCGTCCGCTAATCAGTCACGTACCAGTGTGCTTGGCATGTCGATGGTGCCGCCGTCGCCCAACGCATCTGCAACTCAGTTTCCCGCCGAGATCCAAGTCCGAACCGGTTCTGGCAGGATCAAAGTTCGACCAAATGTGGTACCCTATCACTCCAGACGCAGCTCGGATCTCTCGCTCAACTCGTCGACCGCCTCGCTCGGGATGCCAGGCAGGATGTCGTTGGAACGAGACGCATTTGATCCTCACTTCAGCCCTTCTTCCCAGCACACGTCGATCACGATGCCTTCGCCCGCGCTCAGTACCGAGCATTCCGCTTTTCCGAAGACTGCTGGAGACGCTGACAAGGCTTTACCCAAGCCATCACACAAGCTGTCCAGTCGACCGGTCGCCGGCTCACGCTCAAGCCCCGCTAAGGATCGCTTCGCAGCATCGATGCCCTCACTTCACGAGACTGTCGTCAGAGGCCAGGAGCGTAGATCGTCGAGCGAGCCGGACCAGCGGCCGTCGCTCATCCATCAGCTTGTCGACTCGCACAAGGGCCGCACCGTCAAGGACAACGACTCGATCGCAGAGTGGATCTCGGTGTCCAAGTCCGATATACCTGCGCCGGACGTTCACCACCCGTACGGCAACGGAGGCGCGGGCGAGTACTCAAACGAGAAGAACGAAGCAGGAAAAAACGCGGCCAAAAGGCTCAGTCGAGGAAAACCATGGAAGCTTGGCCGCTTTGCTGCATCCGAGGTCGTGCTGCCGGCATCCAAGACGGCTTCATCCTCTACCGCGGCGCTGTCGCCGAGCCCTATCACTGGCTCTGGTGCTGCTACTGCGACTGGCCTGGCCTCGCCAGGGCTCAGAGCAGCTCCTCAGGCCGGCAAGCGCCTCTCTTCGGTCACGCGACATGAACCCTCGTCGTCATCAACAGCCGCAGCTGAAACAGCTACAGTGACAAGTCCAGTCCCAGAACGCTGGGCTTCCGACTCCCACCACATCCGCAGCAGTTCCAAGACTTCGGTTCAGACTGCCTCTGCAGCCTCGTCGCATGACCCAGTTGCGTTTACTCCCAATCTCGGCTTTACTACCGCCAACCGCAATGTGGTCCTGCAAGATTTGTGCATGCATCGCTCAGTCGCTGCACTGGCCGCCGGCTCGATCACCGTAGCTGCACTTGGAAAGGTCCGAGTGCCCTCTCAGGACGAGGTCGATGAATACAAGACCAAGTTCAAGCGTCAGTCGAAGGAGAGAAAACGACTGGCAAAGAAGGGCGCTGCCAAAAAGAAGGGCAGAAGCAAGGGCAATGACAACGCTGCCGTCCTAGAAGCGCCCATTGTCAGGAGCAACACAGGCTCTGAAGAGATCTCGACGAGCTCGGAACGTCCGCTTCCATCACATCCGAGCAAGGACAAGGAGGTACCACCGATTCCGCAGGAAAGCGAACAGGCCCAACTCAACCTGTCCCAAGGCCGTCACTCTGGCTTCAATGTGCAGGGAAATACTACCATCAAGTCGGTGGTGCCCGAGACGGGAAACTGGTCAATGTCGCAACGATCTCCTTCGACAGAGGAGCCACCGCTCCTGCCCCGACTGGACAGCCAGCAGCCTTTCCGAGACTATGAGGACGATGACACGATTGACCTCGACTCTGAGCTCAACACGGATACGAACACGGTCTCCGAATCCGAAGGCGAGATGGAGTGGGAAGGTCAGGGCGCCGGTGAGGTGCCAATGCGTCTTGGCCAACGCGACAAAGAGCCTGAGATGCTCAACGTGTTCTTCTCGTCGCTCCGTTCGTCGACTGCGTCGGAGAGCAAGGTCCGAACTCGCCCGTCTCAAGAACACGGAGCAGGACGGCATGAACTCGACCCTCCCAAGCATGCCTCCGCTCCTCTGAAACCCTTTGTGCGGCCTCCCAGCCTCGCTGCTGTTGACCCCGGCTCAGTTGTACACCGTGGTAAGGAGATTCGCTTATGTGTCGAGACCGGAGAGGAGAAAGCAAGACAGGTTCACGGACCTGCTTTCCCGTCTCTTGTCCCTGCCAATCACAACGCCGAGTCGACAGCAATATGGAAGGCGGTCAAGGTGAGCGATCTCGCTCGATCGACGTGTGACGATGGCGGATACCTAGAGAGCAAACGACAGAAGGAAGCACGTCAGCAGCAGCAGCAGAGACAGCCGCCAGCACACCGTACAATGGCCATGATGCTCGAGTCGGAAGTGTCCAAGGGCGCCTTTGCCTCGTTTGTCGGAAACCGGAGCCCAAATCGACTGGCCAAACGAAGCAGCGTGGATCTGTGTGGCAAGGAACGCGGCTCGCCTATCAAGCCGACTTCAGGAAGTGCGAATAGTCTGGTCGACGACGACGATGAGCTCTTCATCGCCAAGGAGGACAAGGCTTCGTACATTGTCCGGAGATGCCCAGCTCCAGCGACAGTCGCGGCCAGCGGAGCAGCAGACGAAGGCGAAGAGGTGTTCGAGATTGTCCGTCGTTCTTCGACCGGAAGCTATCTGGCTCCGAATCATCTGGTACACGATGCGCCACTCCGATATTCGGTCGACGAGCAGGCTTTGCACGACAAAAGACTGTTGCCGGGTACGCCTATGTTTGACCTTGACAAGGCGTTCCCTTCGCCCTTCCGCATTGGGGATGCCAACAGTGGAGATGCACAGCTGGCCCTGAACCGTCGTGGTCAACGACAGGGCTCTTCGGCAACCAACCACCCTAGTATTGCGTCCGAATATGGCGATTGCAGCCGCCGAATCCCGATGCGGGTGGAGCACCGCCGAGGGAATGCAGGATTTGACGCTTTCCTGAAGGCACACGACGGTCAGGAATGGTTCTGGCGGGGTACACAGCTCGTCGATGCAGCAACTGACAACGGATCCCACCAGAAAGAGGATGGTCCGCCGGGAATGGCAGGCGTCGACCTGCATCTCTATTCGAAGCAGGGGAGCCACACGGTCGAGCTCGCATCGTACTCGACCGAGTCACAGCTTCGGAATGCGCTGGGCCTCTTTCACCCTCGTGTCGATAAGCGGATGTCTTCGAAGCCGATGCCTCCCGATGAGCTGCGCAGTACAGCTCTGACAGCTGCTCAGGTGATTCCACTGGCAAGCTCGGCTGTCGGGGGCGGCGGTGGTGTCCATCATCCGTATGGACATGGACATGTGCATGGTCTTGGACATGGTCAAGTCCGACTTGAAGCCGCGCCACCGCGACGGGGTATCCGAGGTGGTCCTCTTGTTCGGCAACCTAGCAGTCCAGGGATGGGCGCCCACGTCGGCGGTCCTCTTGGATGGAAGCAGAGAGGAAGAGGTTTGTGGCAAAATCAACGTGCTGCCGTCTCGACCGAATCGATGATAATCCAGGTCAACAACAACGCCGTCAACAACTCCCGCATCTCGCTCCAACTCGATTCTCGTGATCCCCACCAACAAGGTCGTCGTCATGGACAACCTCGTCAGCGTATCAACAGCAATCCTGCCAACCTTCCTTCCGGCGTCGTGTCTGGAACAGGAGGAGCAGTGACTGGTCCCGCTGGTGTAGTGTCTCAACGCATTTCGTGGGATGGTACTGCCCACTCGCCTACAAAAGGCCCGGAAATGGCGGCGCTGACCCCACAATTCCCAGTCAAAACGCCAGCCGGAAATCGCATGGGAGAGTTGAGATTCACTCCCGACTGCTACGATCGGGATCTTGCCGTCGTCTCTCTCCTAGGCCTTCTCGGGATGGTCAAACTCTGAGAATCGGTCTTTTAGCTTTTCTCATTCCCGATTGAACATTCGAAAGACACGTTTTGTCGGAATACCCGACACATGCACCTCTGCCGTGCTTTCTTCAAACATCACACTCCTTTGTTCTGCCAGCACTTGGGCTTGGCATTCGTATTTACTTGATCACACTCTTTTCAGATTTTCGCATTCTATCGTCTGGATCACTATCGTCTTTCAGAACGGGTGACAGACCAACCTGGCGCCGTCGCGCCGTCGTGCCATCGGGCCGATCCGCCAATGGCCCATTTAGTCTATCTTTTCTTTTGTTATACTTTCGTTTACACCCTTGACCTACACTCTTTACTCTATTCTGCTCGATGCGAGGGCTGCATGCTTCTCGCGCTCGGGCTCGCGATTACAATCACAATCACAGCCGCAATCACAGCCGCCTTTTACAGTCACAGTAATAGAAAGGGGGCTTGTACACTATCAATCCCGGGATTTGGGAATTTGTTCACTCTCTCACTACTGTATTTTGGGGAACGCTTGCCGAATTGGCTTGTCACAAGGACTGGTTGTGATCTTTGCAGTGATTTGCTAGGCATTTGTGTGACAGACAGAGTGGAAGGGAAGAGAGACACGGAAAGCAAGCAATCAATTTATCGCACAATACCGCTTTGATTGACATGTGCCAGACATGCATCTCGTACTTAGTACTTCTGTAAATGAGCACTGAAAGTATACGCTATACGAAGAGTTGCAGACTATTGTACAAAAATTAAGATCGGCCTAGAGCCAGAAGCGGAAGCTGAAGCTGGAGCAGAAGTACCGTTGCCCGATCCTGACGGTAGGGCAATGAGGGAGGAAAGAGGTCCGCGTGCAAAGACGCGGGAACGTCGAGAAGCGGCCGTTTCATGCAGTTTTCGGAGTAACCTAGATTGATTGAGGACCCTGTTTTTTTCTCTCTTTTGTTCTCTCATACATACATTCCGCTAGTACCTATTCTGAGCGCGATATGTAGCCAGACAGCGCAACAATAATGTAAGAACCAGATACAGTACTAGTATCCTGAAGCGTGCATATTGATTGGCATGACTCTTGACAACAGATTTGGCATTATATTGTATTGATATTGCTTTATACACCCGGTGAGTGCTCGCCTTTTGAATCGGAAGGAGAAGAAAAGGGAAGGTGGATTAAACGGATTGTCCAATTCTACGCTGTCCCGGGAACCTTAATGGATGTGTGCTGCACTGCACTGTGGAAGACCGTGGTGTGTGTATGTGTGAGAGAGAGCGGCGCCGGAAAAACTGGTCAGACGTGCATATAAGCGAGAAAGTGCCTGCTCAGCCCTTTCAAGCCAAAGCCTGCTCTGCCACAGGCCAATACTGTAGCCAGCCTTGCCGTTAGCCTTGCCGTCTAGGAGACTTGGAACGCCCATGCCGAAAGGACGAGATGCCATAGTGCAGTGTGCTTTGTGAACTTGTCCATCATCATTCGCTTCTATTGTTTCGACCACTGTTGTCGCTGCCAAGGTGTAGCGTGCCGTTGTCACAGACACAGACTCTAGCAGGGTATTGTTACTATTGTTTGCCTGCTCTGCTCTGTTGCGGGTCACGATAGACGTGGACACGAAGGTTGACCGTCGCTTGTCATGCGATGCTCGAACTGAATAGCCAGTACACTGCATCGGTGCGTGCCCTGTTTTGCGTATCCACTTTCCCAACACGAGGTTCGTACCTTGCTCGGCGTAGAAGGTGCAATCGTCGGTCAGTCGGTCGGTGCAACCGGTCCGAGCTTGACCTACCCAGCTCTCGACAAATTCACATTCCAAAATAATCAACGCCAAGCAGACCATCGTCGAGCTAGAAGCCTAGATAGCGATGTTTACTAGCCAACCCGAGTCTCGTCTTTCGAGCACCTTCCGAACACGGGTGACAGGCACACAGTGAGGACAAAGGTGGGAAGGAGAGTGGGACCGGCCCTTCGAATGTGCACAGACACACTTTAGAACAGGGTCCACGACACTAAACGGACTGTACAGTAATGGGCGGAACCGGGCCTCGGAATCGCCGAATCCGAACGAGGGTCAAGGTTGGTGCAGTCGGTGGCACAGTACAGTGCAGCACAGTGCAGTGACATGCACACGGGAAGGCAGCGACGACCTCGATTGTACTGTAATGCACACTGCAACTCCAACTCCGAGCATTTTGTTCAGCTGGAAAGTCTGTCGGATCGCTTACCAACCACACGTACACTCACGCCCACGCGTCCGTCCGTCTGTCCGTGCTTTGCATAGCTTCGCAAACTCGCTCGGGTCCGCAAGACCTTTCTAAGTGCGGGTGGGAAGGAAAAAAAAAAACAAAAAAAATAGCCGCAGTCGCTCCCACAGCCCAACTCTCAAGCTTGGATTTTTTTTTTTTCTTTGCCATCAATGCTACCGTAGTACGTACACTAGTGCTCTGCCACGACGACGACTGCCTGATACTGTTGTCACTCATAAATGAGAATCGGTTCTTGTTGCATCTGCCCTTTTTGTGTCAATCAATTGACCAGCCGACACAAGGGCTGGTCCCGACCCGGGTCTTTTGAGACTCGCCGCCAATCTTGCTTCCCGCGATTCCTTCTCACCACTCTTTTTGCTCCCCCCCTCCCTCACCAACTCATCAGCAGCCGGCGCGGTTTTCGCAGGTGGGGGCCGTCTTACCAATCTCGCGCCCCTGCCTTCTCCTCCCTTCTCCTCTCTCCTTTTCTCGCTGCTACTGTACTGTTGCTTGTCCGCCTCCATCCGTATCATCGTACTGTCGTTGCCTTCTTCTTCGCACGTACTTTATTTTGCGTCTCTTCCCATTGCATGTTCAGCGATAGTATACCTCCCCCGCTTCCGCTACTCGACCACACACACCGAGATCGACGGATCCCCATTTCCTTCTCCTCTTCTACTGCTTGGCTTGCTCCGGTTCTCGCATCGTTATCGTTCTCCTAGTCTGCTCCTCGCTCTTCCCCGCGGTTCTTGCTTCTCGTCTATTGCTTCCATCATACCATCAGTCGCTCAGGCCCTCGTGGCACGGTAAAGCCTCACGCACGCGCTCCTTCGACGCCACTCTTCGCGTCCGTCTTGCCGATTCATCCGACGCTCCATTGGCCCCGAATCGAGCTCGCCTTCTTCTCAACGCCTTCTTCTCTTTTCGCCCCGCCCAAACTCTTTTTCTTTTCGCATTCCCTCGCATTCTGCTCTTCTCTTGTCTAGTCTCTTGGGTTCTCATCCTTATACCTCTATCCCGTATTCCCACTTTCTCGCTCTGGCCTTCTTCTCGGGCTCCCGATTCTATTTCTGTTGCCTAGGCCCTGCCGACCTCGTTCCCTTCCCGGAATAGCCTTTGTCCGCTCAGACCCCTTTTTGCCACGTTTCTTCTCGCCTTACCAGCTCCTTCTCCCACATCCCGAGACTCGCTCTCGTCCGGACATTTAGGCTCCGTTAGGTCCATCTTGCCCTTTCCGCCGCTGCGCTCTGTACCTCTCTCAATCGGCTTTCGCCCAGCTATTTGGAAAGCTCCCATCTAGATTTTTCGCCCGACTTATTAAGTCATTTGCGTATTATCTCTTTTTTTCCTCTCTTTCCATCATGGCAACTACGTCCGCTCCGACGTCTAGCATCGACCTAGCTGGCGTCAACGCCTCCGACTACGTCTCTGAACCCATTTCGGTCGACGTCCCCATGATCTCGGCAGTTCCTGACTCGGGTGCCGGCGCCGCGGGCCCTGGCCTTGGCTGGAAGGATCCGCCAAGCGGTCTTCAACTCTCCCAGGTTCACTATCTCGTTCGTCATGGTGAAAGGACACCCGTCCGCACCCGACTCACACATCTCTTTCCGGAAAAGTGGAACCTCTGCCGCGCAGGTCGCGAGTTTGACGCCACCGTTCTCGAGCTTGCGCCCAGCAAGTTCAACACTATTCCCCCCATCCAGGTCGGCCAGGTTCCACCAGGCAAGTCGGCGACTGCCTATAGCAGCATCATGCGCATGAAGCGCAGCGTCGAGACCGAATCCTCGCGCACAAATCAGGCCGTCGTCGGCGAAGAGGGCGAGTGTCTGCTCGGCGAACTTACGGATCTCGGCCGCCTCTCCACATTGAGATTTGGCCGGGAACTTCGCAGGCTCTATGTCGACCGACTCGGCTTCCTGCCCAATCTACTCACCAGCAAGGACAACGACTCTCTCTACTTTCGCAGCACCAACATGGGACGTACAATAGAGACGCTCGAGCAGGTCATTCGCGGTCTGCACGCGAATCCGGTTCAGCCCAACACCGAGGGCCAGTTCATCCCCAAGGTACTCGTCCGCAACGGCACCGACGAGAACCTCTTACCCAACACGTATGGATGTGGACGTCTGCGGGCTCTGGACAAGGCGTTTGCCGATGCAGCTGCCCAGGCTCTCAACCCATCTTTGGAGGCACTGGACGACGTGCTCGAACCTCTCATCGGCGGCAAGCCACGGATCGATGGACGTCCGCGTCTCAACGGCATTCTCGACACCGTTAAGGCTGCCCAGGCGCACGGCTTCCCGGTGCCCCCCGCGCTCGACGACGCCACTACGCACGGCACCATCGAGCGCGCCATCGTAGCAGAGTGGTTCTCTGGCTACAATGCGCCTGATCCCGAACGCCGGCTGGAATTCCGACGTCTCGCAATGGGCAGATTCGTCAACGAACTGTCTCTCAAGATGTCGAAGCGGGCCGAAAAGGGCGATGCGGATCCCCTCAAATTCGCCGTTTACGCTACCCACGATACCGCGCTAGCGGGATTGCTCAATACTCTGGACTGCTTCGACGGCAAGTGGCCGGTCTTTACCTCTTCCATGGGTGTGGAGCTCTTCCGGGACACTACGGCCAAGTCTTCGTCGTCCTCGTCGTCGGCCTTGATGGGTCTGGCTCGATCCTTGTTTGGCGGCGCCGCGGGGCAACAGCAGCAGCACTATGTCCGGGTCAGGTATGGGGATCGTGATATGCGCCTCCCCGCCTGTGCCGCTCAGGGCAAACACTACGAAGGCCGCCCCGAATTCTGCACTCTAGAGGCTTTCATGGACGTAGCCAAGTCGCTCAGACATCCCAAAGGCTGGTCTTGGGACGAACAGTGCTCGGTCGGCCAAGGTCCCAAGTCGTCCAAGTAGCCCGATTCATTCTTCTTTTCCCCCCTCTTCTTCCAGCATACCATTACCACTGGCATCTCCGGGGGCCGTTGCTCTTCTCTAGGGTTCATCAGGGCTCATAACCCGCCATCACGACTGCGCCCCTTGGGACCTATCTCGCCCCCCCTCTCTCTCTTCCAGTACCAAACCACAACAACGGCATTTATACAATCGCATATCCGGCACAGCTTCTTTTCTCTCTTCTTCAAGCCAGCCAAATTTCCACCCAACCACCAGCAACCACCAGCTTCCAACACCCACCTCCCCTTTCGCCGTCTTTTCGACTCTTCAGCAAGCATCGCATGTACTTTTAACTTTCATCGGCCGCCCCATCCACCAAGCTTTTCTTGTAAAGCCTCTTTCGACGGCTTGGGTATACCACTGCCATGCCTCTTTTCTCTTTGACTTGGGTTGATGCTCTTTCGATCCTGGACTCTTGACTCTTTCGTTCTGTTTCTTGCGGCTACCTCGTCCTCCCTCTCCTTTTTCGTCTGTCATCAGTCTCGGACTCGTACCGTATCCCGCTCTTCCCTCTTCCCTTTTCCTGTCCCTCACCCTTTCACTCCTTCCACACCTCCCATCCCTCCTTTCCCTCTCTCTTCAACGCCAGTCTGTCTTCTTCGAGAAATCAAGAGGCAGAAAAGCAACAGAAGATAAGGCCCATTAATCGATGCATTTTCGAATTTTACCTACGAAAAACGCATTTTCATGCCGGGCCAACAACAACACGTTCCGCCGCCTACCAGGCGCGCATTAAAGGTTCGAGAGAACAGGCTTCACTTTACCGTCCCGCCGCCGTTTTCCAAGGCTCGACGGTCATTCCTTTTGTTCTCATATTCTTTCCCTGTTTTCCCCCCTTTCTTTCCCTTCCTGGCCTTGCCTTTTTGGGTCTTGGTTTCTTGCCAAAGAGAGGCTATCTGGGTCTGTTTCCAGAACGTGACTGGTGTGAGCGTGAGATGAGGTGGGCCGAAGCCTGTTCTCGATAATGTGATATGATGGAGAGGCGCCAGTCTTTGCACGGTGCTTCCCTGCTTCTTCGACATGTTCCCTCGCCACTGGCACATCATTTCGTTAGGCACTGATAACAAATTCAAAACCACTAACCCAGACGCTTGCTTGATTGCCTGAATGTGATTGTTGCATATCGTCTCTGACTGTGCTCTGTGATATGGACTCAGTAAGAGCTTGTTCCAGACGAAGTGGAGATGTGCACTGGCATTCAATGGTACTCTCCAACGTGTGGCAGACTACTATACTTCTAACGCGCTCTTCGGGTGGGATGCGAAAACAGCAGTGGCATTCATCTACAGTACTAGTATGTGTCCTTGTACAGTAAGTTACAGTACACAGTAATGAAACGACGCGGGTCGAGTCTTTGAACCTGCTGATTCTTCCCACTCGACGCGTGCAACGAGAGTGGACAAAGTAACACACTTAACTTACTTTTCCCACATCTCCAACTGTGTATCTTGCACTTTTACAGTACATGCACCAACGCTCGAGCAACCAGCAACCAGCACCCCACACGGGTTTGACACTCCACGTCACCAACCTCGCTCTTTGGCTTGTCGTTTCATATCCCACATTCTCTTCTACGTCGTCGTCGCTGAATTTGGCCTTTTGGTATCTTGACGTCTCGTGGTTGGCACATTGGAGGCTTTGCTCTTGGTCATATCGAGACCGACACCGACATCACAAACGAAGTCAAGACGCACAAGAAAGAGCTCGATCTGTTCACCTAAACCTCAGCTCTCAGCTCTCACTTGCATTAGTCCCGTCACCAGGCACCAGGCACCAAGCATCACCGATCACCTGCACAAGTACGCCCACAACCCACCAGACTGTCGTACAACCACCCCTGCGCTGCTCTTCAGACCATCTCTTTCGAATCCCTGCACCTCTTTGCTAGCATTGTATCAAGCAACATTAGCAACCAGCAACCAACAAACACGGTATCTTTGACGCCCACTCGACCGTTGCGTCTTCAAATCGCAAACCACGTCTCACAAAGCACAACCACACACAAACAACTCCGGAATCCGAAAACATGGACGCTGTTCGCCGCATCATCGATGGAAAGATTGTGCGTACACCGCTCTTCCCACTCTCCCTCACTCCACTTTTCTTTCTGGAGTTGCAGTCACGAGTCGCTCGCTGCTCCACCCTGGCTACTAGCGATGAGAGTCTAGTGTATAACCGTCGGATCCTGCGTGCACGGCTCGCGTGGCTCGTTACGAGACGAGCGATTTCCAACCGGCTTCCTCGTTTCAAGCATGTCAACCTGCATTTCCACCCCCATCTCCCCCAACGCCAACTTCAATACCAATCCCAACCTCGATGCCGATGCCAATACTGACCCCCCACAACTCCACCATCTTGCAAAAACAGGACTTTCAAGGTCAGCGACTAGCCGACCGAATCATGCAAGAACTGCTCGTGTTAGGTGCAGCCATCGCTTTCCTAGTCGGTTACTTTAGACAGGATTTGTATCTGTGCATGCTTCTCTACGGGGCTGTTTTCGTCGCTACTGCTCTTGTAAGTTTTTATAACCTCCAGCTCTGGACTTGACTTGGGTTTCAGATCCGACTCGACTGCAGAGCTAGGTATCTCCCCACTCTCTTCTTTTGTCCTGTCAGAGAGCTCAACATCAACATTGATCCGAGAAAATAAACGCTAATCATCTTCCCTCCCTGTCTTTCAACCATCCCTTTGCTTCACGTGCAAACGCCTGCCTTCCTCGCGGCCTTCCGGGAACATAGATCTCAGTCCCCCCCTGGCCAATGTACAACAAACACCACGTCGAATGGCTTCCCAACCTCTCCCACCCCACTCCAACCACCACTACCACCACTAGCACCACTGATAACAAGAACGCCAAACCCCCTTCTTCGTCATCGTCAGCGTCCCAATCTACACCCTCAAAAAGAAGTCGATGAACCTCAAAGAATCCAGGCCAGTCAACCGGTACATTCAAGTATGCTCAGTCCGAGTTCGAGGCCGTCGGGAACTGCTTCTCCCGGTTTATCCCCAGCCTCAGAATCAAAGTCAGACATGGGCCAGATAGAGACTCTCGAGTCGTCTCTCAGACTTTGCAAATGTTATTCCATATTCTTTGTCACTGTCGACCTCGACCTCAACGTGGCCTGATACCTGGCGTGTTGCTCGCCAAGTCACATGTGCGGTTTGACATACGAGACGGTCATGGCCTCTAATTTCTAATTGCACTTCTAGTGGCAAGGACCCAAAAGAAAAGAAAAGCCGGGAAAAAGCATGGACTAGGTTAGGCTGTCGTGCTTGAAGTCGGTTTCGGTCGAGTCGCAGGTGCGAATCTGGAAGCTGTGTTGGTGGGTACCGAGGTTGAAGAGTTGGTGGGCTCGGGGTCGGATTTATGTGCTGCTGACGGTGGTTGGACGTGGGAGGACTTTGTTGTCTGTTGATGTTGGTCTTGCGGAGTGCTCGAAAGGTTAGGGGCAGGTGCAGCGGCGGAGGCGGAGGGAGACTGATCTGGAGGCAACATGGCAAGAAACTCAAGCAAGGCGCCGGTGTCTGCACCAGACGAAGAGGGAGAGGGGTAGAACCCGGCAGCTGCCGCAAAGCTGGATGATGCATGTCCGGCTGTCATGAACTGGCTATCGAGGTAGCGGGATGGCGTGGTTGCATCGGCGTTTGCAGACTCAGCTCCATTTGCGCCATGTGTGTCCTGGTTAGAGGAAGAAGATGCCGACATGGCCTGGTACGATCCACTGATACCAGGCGCTCGCGGTTGTGCTTGACCCTGCGATTGCGACTGTGCAGAAAAGGCCTGCGAGGGGAAGCCCGACGAAGACGACGACGACATGGGCGCCACAGGTAACGAAGAGCCGGAAGAGACAAATCCGGCAATCGAGTTGAGCAGACCCAGCGTCGCGTCGGGCGAGAAAGACATGCCGTCAGGTCCGCCCTCGTAGGGCTGTAGGAGCCAGTTGTGGAATCCAAACGTCGAGGCAGACGGCATATCGAGCATGCCCGAGGCACCGGCTACACCATGCTGAGCCGAGCCGGAGGCAGCTTGATTCATCGAACCGTCAAAGGACGTTTCTGTGTCGCGAGCTCGACCGATGCCACCGCTACCGTTGCCATTGACGCCAGACATGCTCGAGTTCGAGCCCATTGCACTGACGCCGGCGACATGATTGTGCTGGACGCTGTCTCTCGATGAAGCCTGATGTATCGGAGGGAAAGACGAGGTGGAATACTGTCCATACGTCGATCTGTCCTGCATCGCCTTGGTGCCAGGACTTTGCGAAAAGCCCACTGCCGAGGCCGGCGGACCTCCGGCGCCAAAGCGCAAAGGTCGGGGAGGAGCAGCAACCAAGATAGTCGAGCCGGGCGGCGGCGCCGAACTGATCGAGTTCCACGTCGAGTCTGAAAGCCACGTCGGATGCTGGGTTGCCTGCATCATGGCCTCGTGGTGTGATGCTCTACAACTCGGATCTTGTCCGCCTACTGCTGTGTTTTGCGTGGACCACGTTGCCGTTGCCCTGTTGCTGTCTGAACCGGCAGCCGACGATGGCGATGAGATGGACCCCGAGATGATTGCGTCGAAAGCTGAACTGCCGCTGTCATGCTTGGTACCGTTGCTCGTCGAGACGGAATTTGACGACAATGCATTTTGTTCAATCGTCCCCGTGTCCGAATTGCTGGTTTGAGCGCGAGAATTGGGCTCCAGCACCGTGCGCAGGACCGCCGATGCCGCCGCATCAAAGGTATCTCGGATCCGATTACCATACCCATCCTCCCTCGACGTGAGCGCTTCTAGCGTCGAGGCACAACTCTGCACGTTGAATATGACGTCGACAATTGGGCTAGGACAAGGAATTCCAAGGCGCGACATCTTTTCCAGCGAGTTGAGATGGGTGAGGCCCGAGATGAAGAGGTGGTGTGTAGCAAGCCACGGAAAGTTGATGGTTGAGTTGCGATGCATCTTTTTGTAGATTTTCATCGCCTGTCCCGACGCGATAAAGGCCTGCTGAAGCCCGTTGCGATCCGGTCGAGGATTGTTGGGCGAGGGTCGGAAGAGAAGAGAAGCTGCGAGGCTATAATTGAGATCGATCCAATCCTGCGTTACGAAAGGTGTAGTTGTCGATCCAGCGGCGGCGCCAGCCACGTTCGAATCCGTCGGGGCCGTAGAGCTGTTGTTCACGCTGCTGCCAAATTTGTTGGAAGGTGGCACAGCATCAAAGGCGGCTTTCCACTCGGCCAGCTTGTCCATCATGCGTGATTGCCATTCCACATTGGGCGTGGGTGGACCCACCTCCATCACCACGGCCAGCGATGGACGCACAGGAGCGGGTTGCGAGAGACTGAAGCCGTCGTTGTCCAGCGAGTAGTCGCGAGGATTGACGCTGTGAAGCCGACAGAGGATCTCGGACTGGATGCGTCGCAAGTTTATGTGCGCCTGGAAAGACTGTTTGAGCGGATCGGGAACCGTGCCATTCCCGGGCGCAGTAGAGGATCCCGCCGAGCTTCCGTTGCCGTTGCTGGTGCTGTCCCTGCCGCTGTGGTTGGCGCTCTGTCGGATCAGTTCGGCGTCGGATGCGAGGCTGGGCAGTTGGACGTGGATCCAGGCATCGGACAGGCCCGGCGGACGAGCGAGAGCCACTGCAAGGCTACGATCAAGACAGTAGCTGGTCCAGAAGAGCCGACGTCGAATGTCGACCGTCTCTGCATCGTACTGGGTCTGCGTCAACGAATCGTGATCGCGATCAAAGTGAAGGTTCAACTCCGTGACCAAGCGGATTGCGGCACCAGAGAGCTCCCAGACACTGCCCGCGGTCGGAACGAGAAACGCATACTGCAGCTGTAACAACGTGGCTCGCAACTTGTCCAGGTCCGGATAACGGAAGGATGTGTGAAAGAGAGACTGTGCTTCGGTCCAGTACTGATGTCCTAATCGACGGAGCTCGGAGCTAAAGTGATGCGATTTGCCAAGCGAGGCGAGCGCGATTGCGAGTGCCATCAGCACAAGACATCGGTGCTTGGTCATGGTAAGCCTGTCCACCGATGAACCGGACGAGGACGGAAGCGGTGGAGGCGGCATCAGTGGTGTGGTGTCCGACGACGAAGGGTTGCGCATGCGCCTGTCGTGTTCGTACACGCGGGCAGCCATGTCTTTCATGCGCACCGAGTTGATCACGGGAAGCGCGCTGTTCATGTAGTTGAGGTACCGCGAGATGAGTCTGTCGAAAAAGGCACGGTCGTAGGCAGAGATGGGTGTGAAGCGGCTCGACCTCGGTCGTGACAGCTGATACGATTGCTCAACTGCTAGCCTTGCCGCCTGGCTTGCCTGCTCGTCTGTGCCGTCGCGGGTGTTGGTCGAAGAGGCAAGCGCATATCGCTGACGGGATGCGTTGGAAGAGGAACGGCGTTTGATACGCTCGGGCGACCGAGTTCGGTCACGATGATGCTTGGACAGCGCGGCAAGTGCTGAGGCCTCATCGTCATCTATTGTCTGGGTGGACCGCCTCTGCAGCTGCGGAGGCTGCTGCCGGCGGGCACTGGCCGGTAGATCCGACGAGAGCGTCTCGAAAATGGACGTGGTCTGCTGTACCAGGTCGTTGGGCGAAGGCTCAACCGGCTGTAATGTTGGCGAAGAAGGGCTCGACGACGTCGACGAAGGTGACGAGGCCGACTCAAATTTATCTGCGGTATCGCGCATTCTGTTGCTGTAGTTTGCTCGAGTAATATCATCGGATAATCCATGTCTCCGCTGTCTCTTTGTAGGAGGACGGCCTCGGCGACTTGAGGGCGAGCCGCTGCCGTTGGCGCTGCTTTCGCCATCAGATACATTCTCGTCCGAGTGACGTTGCCGTCGCGGTTGAGCGGTGATGTCCCTATCTTCTGGGCCAGGGGTTTGAGCTGAGGCGAGCCTGCCTTCGAGGTCCTTGACCTTTTGCTGCAGCTCCCAGATGAGGCCACGTGAGACGTTGGGTGCTTTGTCCCTGCCAATGCATTCGCGACCGCTTTTGCGACAAGGAGTACATGCAGGAAGGAGCGCATCACACTTGATTTTGCGTGAGCGACATCCCTCGCAGGCTGGCAATCGCGTCTCTCGATCCTTGTCTTTGGCGTCTTTGTCCTTGTCCCTATCCTTGCTCTGTTGTTGGTCTATGCTCTCGTCTCCGGTGTCAGCACTGGCAGCTGATGGTCTGGGCTTGATGGGCGGTCTCGATGCTGTGGCCGGAGCAACCGATGTGATGCGGACATTTGTGCTGGTATCGCTGTCCGTGCGCGGCATGCCGAGTGTAGCGTTTGACTTTGGCAAGCGTGGAGCTGTTTGCACGGGCTTTGAAGGTGCAAGAGCAGGTAGCTGGGCGTTGCCGACGGTGGTGACGGATGTCGAAGGGGTCGCCTCAACAGACGCGCTCGCCGTCGTGGCAGCCATGATGGCGATGAATGTGCAAATCAGCGGGCACTGGCTAGGAGCTGAGCATTGTCCGATAAAGCCGAGCTAAAGTCGGTCACGTCTGCCGTGTATCGCTACTCAGCGTGACTGTAGGGTGACACGAGTGGCAGTGTGCAGTAGAGCCCGTAGCCTGACGGGAGGAACAGTGATGTCGATGATGTCGATGTTGGTGATGGTGATAATGAACAGACGGCACAGAGCTAAGTGGAAGAAGTCGGCGTCGCCAACGGCATCACAAGGAGCGTGGTGGGCCTGGACGTGCACAGATCTTCTGCGGTCTGACAGTTTTCTTTGACTCGGCTCGGTCCCTGCGGGTGGAGGGACCTGAAAGCTAAAATGCGTACAACAGTCACACTTTCTAGCTGATTGTGCTCTTTTCCGATGCTGAAGCACTGCTTCTGTGAATGTGTGGGTGTGGTCGACTGTGACAAGTCGTTCTGGATTACTTCTGAGACAGTTGCAAGTCTGAGGTTCGAAGTTCTGAGGCTGATTCGGGTGCACAAGAACTACAAAAAAGGGTCAGCTGTCACGAGGCCACGCGAAGACCCTACCACAGCGCAACGCCCTACATCTCCCGTCTATTTGCCGGTCAAATTCGCGGCAGCGTATCGTGCAAAGGTCTCGCAAGCTTCTGACCGCGTCCCCCCCACCTTGCTTTGCAATCTGACCTGGGAGCAGACTCCCCTTGATGAGATGTCGTGTAACCAAGCACGATGGAGTCTTTGACTCAATAAGCCAAACAGAGAACACGCTAGCACAGTGCAAAGAATTGTAAATTGTGGGGATCATTGCGGCGTCGAGAGAATCTGGGATCCAAGCTCTGTGTGTCTCAATGCAAAGGCATTTGACAGGACTGCGGGATCGGAACGAGGAGTGAGAGAGATACAGCAGTAGTGATCTCTGTTGAAGCTTCTGGTTGAGGTACAGTACCATATTAATGTCAAGAAGGAAGCGTATGGTGTCCTGGGCCTCATTCCCCTAACCCGAGATCGCAAGTCTTTCTACTCAGTGTCGGCCTTGCTCTGCGTGGACGGTGCCTTGACGCAGAGGTGCGCCTGCGTCGTTCAGCTTACAGCTCGCACAGAATTCCAATCAACTTGAGGCCAGCGCCTTTCGCATTGTGGTCTAACACAAATTCAGGAAATCCTAAGACGTGCTATCGGACCGAGTAAATGACCGGTATCGGGAGAGAGGCTGGACAGGTATACTGTACCACAGTACACCACTTAGTAATTTTCTGCCTGCTGCCACATGTCCGAGCAGACCGTCGGCTGGTGGGGTGTCACACCGGCAGCGGAATGGACGATGCTCTCTCTCTTTCCGCTGTCACGGCGGCAAGGATGCTGCCGGTGACCGGACCATTTCGTTCATGCTTCAAGCTGCCCCAGTCCGAAACTCAAACATAGAAGCAAAACTTTTGCAAGCTTCGCCTGCAACGTGCATTGCCGTATTGTCTGCTCTAGCCGAATACTGTAGTGACGAGAGATTGCGGAACGGTTCACAAACCCTCGAGGCATCGAGACTGCCGCAGCTGCGCTCAACGAGGAGAAGGATCCAAGCGCTGCACATCTCGCACATCTCGCACGCTGGAGTATTGCCTCTTGATCGTCGCAGTTGTCAAAGACATAACTGCTGCTATTGCTTCGGTGCTCCGGTCCTTTCGTTTCAGAAGAACGATCGATTAGCCATCGGATGCACACACGGACTTCGGGAGAGTGTTTTCTGGCTTGGCCCGTGTGAAGAGGATGCAGCGGTGGCCACAGTTTGACCAGCGTGATTGGCACAATCATGACCAGCTGCTGCATATAGAGACAGAGAAAGAGAGACAGAGAGAGGACTTGCACGATTGGACGGGGAAAGACCTGGTCAGAGACAGAGAAGAGCGTTCCCGGAGTCGAGCACACCTAAATTAGCGAGATATGAAACTTCATGGCTCTCTCCATGCTACAGAGGACTCTTGCCGGTTGCGACCAGGGACGAGAATGAACAAATTCTGTCCACGGATTTCACCGTTGCGGCTTTGTATCTTTGAGTCACGCCTCACTTGCAACCCGCGGAGCTCCCAAAGCAGCGCAGTGCAGGTCGGTGCTAGAGCCAGAACTGTACTGTTGTGCTACGGTACAATAGGCGCCAGCGCTCGGTCTCGGCCTCAGTAGTACAGTAATGCTGTAGCCGCACCTAATTTTTCTTTTTCTTTTTCTGATTAACCTCCGCCCTCAATTTACACTTCGTCCCTTCTCCACTCATGCAAGGCTGGCACGTCCGCCGTTCCGATGCACCTCACCCTGCAACCCTCCCTCTTTGCCGCTCACCACTATCACAGATCGACTGTGCCAGTAGCCCATCGCATCACCACAATCCCAACCACAGGTGCTGCCTCTGGATCCATCACCGCCATCTTCATTGTCACAAAAATTCTTACTGGTACCGGAGATCGTTGAAGCAGGTGGTTTCCACCAAATCACACATTACCCCACCATGCCTCCGGCACATCGAGGCCCGACGGGTTCGCCGATGGATCGGTGGACCGACGCCTCGCCTTCGGCTATTGCGAGCGGCTTCAATGCTGCCATGGCCATCGGACCCCAGCCGAAGCTGAACCCGCACCCAGCATCGGGACTTTCCCACTCGCTATCCGCTCGCTCCCTTGCATCAGCTGGCGATCTCAACACGGACGACGAGGAAGATGAAGACGACGACGATGATGACGACGGCTCTCCCGCAGCCAGCGGCTCCTCCAACAAGAAAGCTGCCGGCAAAGGTGGAGCGGGTGGAGGCAAGAAGGGCTCTGGTGGCGGGCGAGGCGGGAAAGATCCTAAAGCGGCGCAGCATCGCAAGGAGCAGAATCGTGCCGCCCAGCGCGAGTTCCGTCAACGGAAACAGCAGTATATCCGTGCGCTCGAGGCTCGTGTAGAGCTTCTCTCGTCGGACCACGATACCCAGGTCGACCGCCTCCGCTACGCCCTCCGACATCTGCTCGCCGAGAACAACTCGCTCCGCACCATGGTTGGAAATCTGGCCCACTTTATTGGAAAGCGCAGCTTGGGCGGATGCCTCGCCGAGTCCGGCATGTCGCGCGAGGAACTCGAAATTGCCGTCGGAAGCTCGAGCGAAAAGACCATGTCTGAGGCATGGGCCAACTGGCCGGGTGCTCACGAGTGTGAAGCTCTCAAACAGATTCGCAAGGAGAGCAACATCCCCCTCGATGGCCTTCCCGAAAGCAAACTTTCAA
Source organism: Testicularia cyperi (assembly GCA_003144125.1). Lineage (NCBI taxonomy): Eukaryota > Fungi > Basidiomycota > Ustilaginomycetes > Ustilaginales > Anthracoideaceae > Testicularia > Testicularia cyperi. The sequence continues at coordinate 181,518 of KZ819198.1, forward strand.
ACTATATGCGGGACAGCGCCACCAAGGGCAGCACTTCGGCCCCAACAACAACCTGCGAGAACGACTCCAAGAAGCGAGCTCAGGACGACGAGTCCACCAACAACCCCAACGAGAGTGGCAAGAACACTGGGAGCGCTACCAAGCGCAAGCGCAAGACCGATGAAGGCAACGCCGTCGCGATTTCTACCAGCACAACGACTGACAAAGCCAGCACCTCTACCACCACGAAGAACAGCGTCAACTCTTCACAACTGACCAGCCAGACCTCAGCATCTGGCGCAGCTGGCATGCCTTCGACAGGTCCGACGTCACAACAGGCCTGGCAACAGCAGCAGCAGCAGCAGCCGTCCAATTATGGCTACCAGCAAGCGGAAGCCTGGCAGGCAAATCAGCCAACGCCGACAAACCAGCTGCGCAACGATGTCGATTCCATGTTCATTCAGAACCTGCTCGGTGGATCCGGACCGATATCTGCCTCGCCCATCGATGCGTATGCAGCGTTCGGTAGCGGTATGGTGCCGCAGACCCCGATGAGCCAAGCCATGTTTACTCCGGGCGGAATCAACTTCAATCCCGCCATGCTGGGAGGCATGATGACCGGAAATGGCAACGGCGGAGGTGCTGCAGGCTTCTTCTCCGGTAACCCCGATGCACAGCAGAGCAGCGCCACCAGCGACTTTCTCAACGCGTCGGGCGCGGCCGCTGGTCTGATGGCCGGATCTGGCTTCTATCCGGGTCCCGCGGGCGGAGGTGGCACTGGAAACACTCCGAGCAACAACTCCAACATGAGCAATTCCAATCTTCCCGGATCGGTCGGCGGGAGTCCTGCCTTAAACAACGAGACGCGATCGGGACCGGGCACACCCAGGCTGACTGGCTCCGACAGCCAGCTGAGTCGAGACAGCCCGGACAGCAACCGCAGTCGACCCGTACCGAGAGTGCCTCTCGAGGCGCTCCGAGACGTTCGACTGCGAGTTGCGCACATGATTGCGCTCGTCAATCGCGTGTGGGCCAAGAAGGGAGGCACTGTCTTTCTGGATCTGCCACCTCAGGTCAAGGCGCAAGGACTCAACATCAAGTCGATCGAAGCCGAAGAGACAACCAACCCGCATCTCAAGCTGGCCGCAATTCCACTGCCCAATGGATGGGACGAGGGGGACATGAGCCACCCAGGTCAGAACGGCGGTCAAGGCTCTCACGACCTCGCCAACGCGGCGGTCGAGCAGTCGGTCGAGGCATTTGTCCAGCTCAGCTACCACATGAGCAACTACCACTCCTCGTCGAGCTATGCTCTGCCTCCGTTGCTCAAACCGACTCCGCTTCAGCTGGCCACGCCACACGACATCATCATCGACGGTCTTCCCTGGCCTTCGCTACGAGACAATTTGCTCCGCAATCCGCAACTGTCGTATCAAGACGTTCTCGTCGACGTGCTCCGCTTTTCCACCAGTCACGGCGACATTACCATCGAGCGCAACTGGGAGCTCCGCTATCCCTTCCTCATCCGCTATCCCGAGCTCATAGACGACAACATCCTCTCGTCGGCAAATCGCTACCGTGCCACACGGGGAGAGCCGCAACTCTCGATGGAACAGATCTGGAACGAACACCGTCAGTTTGCCCAATACACAAAGGCCAAGCTGCAGGAGCTCCAGTGACGTCCCAGCTCCCAGCCCTCCTTTTTCCCGGCCACAGCGGCTGCGCCTTCTCAGACACACCATTTCATATTATGAACCAGCTAATGCCCCCCTGTCACGGTTTCTGCATGCCTGCATCGTTGCCTCCTTGCCCTTACTTTTGCTTCGTCTTAATATCAACGTCCCGATTGCAAATGGTTTCCTAGTTCTTGTGTTAGAGTACATAATTCGACCTGCTTGCTGCAGACGGATGGACGGAATTACGCTAAGTCTTGTGTTGTGCTGTAACTTAACCAACTCAAACACTCTACTCCACTTTTCTTCTTTCCGTGGGGTGCTTCTCGCGAGTTCTCGATGAGAAGTCGATTGTTGCGGCTCTTGATTCTTGATTCTTGACATTGACATCATCCGCAATCCAGTACTCGATATCTCGGCGGTCTCAGAGAGCAGGAGAAATGGTGGTACGGACGGCGACGGTCTCGGCGAGCCTGCGGAGGGGAGCTATCACGGAGCTCGTTACGAGCAGGTTGGTGCAGACCCGAACGCTTCGACCATCAATACGTTGCGAATCGACCTCTTCGACAAGTTCTACCAGCACAGATAGCAGGAATACAGTGCCATCGGGATCCTCTTCGTCGACGTCGACGATTCAAAAAGCAAGCTCTCCGTCGACGTCGACGTCGAAGTCGATGTTTCCTCCACCTCCGTCTTCAGGCTCATCGGAATCGTCAGAAAGCAGCCAGGGTCGACGACTGCTGTACTTGCTAGGCTGGGTCCCAGTGGCCGCGTTTATCACGTCTCACGTATGCAGTATTGGCAACGTGAGTGGAGCTTCAATGTCACCCACATTCAACGGACCTTTTGACCAAGCATCCCGACCCGACGCCCGTTCCGACGTGGTGCTGTTGAACCGCACGGTCACCGCAACCCACAAGTACCGCGCTGGAGACATTGTAACGCTCACCTCTCCTCTGGATCCCCGAATGCTGCTCACGAAACGCATTATTGCACTCCCCGGCGACACCGTCCGTGTCTGGGCACCCGGCCAAAAGAGTAGAGGAGAAAAAGGCAGGTGGACCAGAATCAAGATTCCTCCCGGTCATGTGTGGATTGAAGGCGATGCGGGTGTCGATATCGTCCCGGGAAGTCTGGAGCGTCTTGCTTCGTCTTCTTTTTCGAGCGGAACCGATCACGAACGATTCATCAACAGAGCTACACATGCAAGCAACATGAAGAGCAGAGATTCGAGAGAATTTGGCCCGGTTCCAATTGGACTTATTACCTCCAGGATCGAGTATGTTCTCTGGCCGCCGAGACGCTTCGGTCCCCCTGCTCCGCGTCCCACTTTCTACCAACAGCAACAACAGCAGCAGCAACAGCAACAGCAATCTCAGCCTTCTCAAACCGCTTCTGGATCAGCATCAGGGTCTGGATCTAGACACTTCTTCCCACCGTCTTCAACAACCCTCATGTCGCCTTCGACGTCTAGACAGGGCAGCCATTCAGATCGCAACCATAGTTCCCACACACACTCGCATTCGCACTCAGAGATACGCGAACATCAGGATCTGGCAACACAAGTCAACCCGTCACTGGCTCGAATCCTGGACGAAATGAATCAACTCGCCCCCGGCGCCCGTGCAAAAGCTCACCCGCATGACTCGATCATCAGTCCTTTTGTTGACTGGGTTGAACCCGAACACGAGCACGAGCACGAACGCGGGCACAATCCCGCTTCTTCTGCCTCTTCTGCCTCTTCTGATTCAGAGGCAGAGTCACAGTCGCGGGCGCAGTCGCAACCAGACAACAACCGTACCGACAAGGACCAGATTACAAAGAGCAACCGCCTCAAACACGTCTGGAACAGCCTTAGTCGCGGAGGTCGGCTTGGCGACGATGCGGACTAACCCCCACTCTTTTCTTCCGCTTACGGGCCAAGGTTTCACAGTCGAGCCTCGTGTCTAGACATGCATGACGGTATTGAGCTTCTCTGTGCAAGAGCTTAGAATCGACCATTGACTGAATGCAAACCTCACACATGTATAAGGGGGGGGGGGGGTATAGTCCCAAGAGTTCTAATGTCAAACGTGTGGTGGGAGGAGTCGCTCAGAGCAAAGCATGCAAGAGTCGAGCGCGGTTAGAAGCTAGCCAGTCGGACTCGCTGATGCCTCTGCGGAGTAACCAGCCGTGTTGAGTTTGGCGCAGTTCCGGCGCGGAAGGGGATGGGGAAGAGGGGGTTAGTTTAGAGTCGGATTTGTGTTGGTTTTGTTGTTGGTGTTGGTGTGGATGGTCGTGAGTGTTGATATCGATGTCATTGTCTTCGTTGTCATTGTCGTTGTCAATGACGAAAGGATTTTCCGCAGCAAAAACCTCCCCATTCGATCCTTGAAGAGGAGCCGAACTCGAGTGATTCCGTCCAAGCGAGGCTTGCACTTGTAACCGGGACCAATCGGAGGGCAGATCCAACGGGATCCATCTCGGACGCAGCGAATAAGCCGTTCCGACATTATCATAGATGCAAGCTGCGCTGAATCTAATGAGCAAGAGAGGAAGACCGAGACTGAGCTGGACCAGGATGATGGCCAGCAAGATTGTGGCGGTGGAGGCTTCCCGGAGCAGAAGCAGGCTGAGAACGACAAAGAGCATGATGGCGAGATATCCGATGATGATGGGTTTGAGAAGCAGAGTCGGGATGCGAAGTAGCTGCGGGACGGGCGACCATACGACGTGGAAGATGGGTCTGGCTTCCAACCCCACGACTTGGAGAGTGACTTTGATGCCGGTTGCTTGGAATTTGTTTTCTTTATCGTTGTCGTTCTCGTTGTTGTTGTCGTGGTCGTGGTCTAGCTGTCTGCCTTTCCCCTTGTCCTCAGAACCCACTCCCCGACCCGACCGACGTCGATCCGCAACCTCCCGCTCCAGCATCCCCTCCACAGCGCGACGCAGCTCCTCCCAATCCCACCCCCAGACAACCTGCCGACAAATGAGCCACTTGGAAAAGTGGCGGTCGTCGGCAAACCTCTCGATCGCCTCCTGCAACCCGACTGAGACGAGACGCGATGCTTTGCGATCGCGTTTCTTTTTGAAGAATACGCCGAGGTCAAAGTCGCCTTTGCCGCTGAGGAAGTTGAGGTCGAATGCGTCGTCGTCGTTGGGATTCTGTTCGGTTTGGTCTGCCTCGGGCTCGGCGTTGTTGTCGGTGTGTGTTGCACTGGCTGGTGGGTTCGACGGTCTGGTGTGAGAGGCGATTCCGGGTATCGAGGAGGAAGCTACCGAAGTGAGGTCGTTAAGGGGAACCCATGGTGCAGTCACGCCGTTTCGGAGACGGGTGGCGTATCTGTCGACCTCGTCCGCGGAGGCATACATCGGCTTACCCTGTGTGCCATTCCAGACCTGGAGATGATGTCCCGACAGCAGCGAGATCGGATCAGCATACCGTTGCAGTTGAAGCTTTTCGAGATGGGTCGGATATCTGGACTCGGTGAGTGCCTGAACGGGCCAAAGAAGGTATCGTTTCCACGGGGGTCTCGTGTCTGTGGGATGAAGACCGCGAAGACAGGGCACGTCGTCGGGCAATGCAAAGGGCAACGAGTCCTGATCGTCGAGCAGCGGCAACGGCAGATCGACGCTCTTGGCCGGTGACGATGCAGCCGTCCTTGCCGTAATGCGAAGTGATAGCTGCTTGGTATCACGACGGGTGTGGGACTGGTCTGACTTGGAGCGAGTCTCTGCGAGAAACGCCTTGAGGATCTGTGTTGGACTGTTGGCCTCGGACTGGTAGGGGGAGAGGAAGAAAGGACGCTGACGAATGAGACGACGACTGCGCTCGCGACCGTGGGCATGTTGCCAGCCAGATGACGGGTATGCTTCTACATCGTCTTCGGCGTCATCGGGGCCATCAGACGTGCTGAGTGGCTGGTAGGCAGATGCAGAAGGCGGGTAGGAACTCCCGTTGGCCGGAAGTGGAGGCATCGTGCCGGTGACAGCCGCCAGATGTTTCACTCTGACACGTCGTGACGGTGCAGCTCAGGTCGACCCAATAGTACGTTGGAAGTGTGAGAGAGAGAATGAGAAAGAGAAGTTGGGATCCGAGACGTTGATGGGGCAGAGCAAGGATGAAGAGGTCCATGTGAAAGGGGAGAAAAGACAGGGTGGAGCTGTGGCTCGTGCAGCCAAATGAGCTCAATTTGGAAGTGCAAACATATTCCGACTTCCGAGGCACCACGGCCCGAAGCTGGCCAACCTTGTCCTTACACCACCATCCCTCATCCCTGATCCAGTCCTACTCGGCAGTAGCGCTGCGGCTGCGTATACTGTCCAAGCGTCGTCAAAACAGACCCGCTTGCGTAGACTGCAAGATGCTGGCGTGAGCTGAAACTCATCGGGTCAGCCGTCCCTGTGCCACCGTGACAAAAGATGAGCCAGCGTGACGAGGTACGGTCCAAGGTGAGTACGACCCGTCTCGCTACCCAGGACCAAAGCGCAGACCAAGGCTGACAGGTACACCAACCCCCACAACCTCCGTGTCTACAGGGCATTGCGAACCAAAGGATTGCGGCCCTGGTGCTCTTGACCTCGCTCGGCCTGTTTGGCTTCTACACATTCTGGGCGATCGTCTTGGTAAGTTGCCGCAATCTCGAGTCCACAGAGCACACACGGCACTCTCTCACTCAAAACTAACGCCATCTCCGTTCCGTCTGGTGGGTATCTGCCCCATCCCCAGCCATTCTTACCCGACGACTCGCTCCTGCATCCCTACTTTCCGGCTCGCAAGTGGGCCATCCTTATACCCTCTCTGATTCTGGTGCTCGGACTCTCCACTGTCGGCATCTACATTGGCGTTGTGATGCGCCAAGATCTCTTGCACGACGCCTCAACGACGCAGAAACTCGAATCGAAATAGGCACGCATTTACCTAATCAATGTAAAACCAGTCCAACTCGGACAAGGTGCACGCCCGAGGGGGGCAGAGAGAGATGATGATGATGATGTTGCTTGTATATATACTGACAAAAAGAAACATTCTCAAGTTTGTAAAAACTAACAAAGCAAGAGTGACAGAGAGAATGAGAGTAAGAAAAGCTATTAGGATTTGGACCTCAGGGTCTGAGCACAGCAGATGGCTGAAGGCAGTCTGGAGCCTGCAACAAGGTCACAATGCTATAGAGGGTCTACTTGTATTGAGTTGTACTGGTTGAGGTAGTGCAATGCTGGTGCTTTTACCAACTTGGTCCTTTGTCAGAGCTACTGGCACAGGGGCCAATGGGGAGCACATCCTATTCCCAAGCCAGTATCAAGACTTGCCCTGACACTTGACATGGAAAGATCAGAATTTGCAATTTCAGATGATTTTTGCTCCCTTTTCACGTCCGCAATTTTAAGTGCCTTTTTAATTTCTCTTTGCGCCAGCTCCAATTCACCGGTGGCGTAAAGTACATCGTAGCCATGGCGACGCGACCAGCAGAAATTGACATGTCACTTTCCATGATCCTATCAGAACGGGCGTTGGAGGCTCAGAATAGTATCATCTCGAGATGTTGATGTGGTACTCTCTTGTAGCACACGCCTACTCGAGCTGACAGGGTGCTCTTCGCTTGTGCTGAGCTAGATTCTACCGAGCTGTCCCTGCGTATTGTGCTCGGGTTCCTGATTCCCCGGAACCAGGCCAATTACGGATCGGGAGGCCTCTCCTGTCGTGGTCTGTCAAGCACCCTTGGTACATGCGTAGCCCACTATCTGCCCGAACAGACAGAGGATGCAAGTGAGCAAAGAGAGGAACAAGAACAAGCACTATTTTTCGCCCCCTTCCTCCCCTCACCACCACCACCATCTCTCGTCCTTGCAAGCACGTCGCTCCTTCACTTTTATCTCGCCGGTCGAGAGCCTTTCGCTTCCTTCAAGCCTCTTTGGGACAGGTCCCCAGTAAGCTGCATATTCAAGCTGCAGGTCAGTCTGTAAGTACATTATCTTCGTGGCGTCACACTCACTTCTTCTTCCTTCTTAGTCTTTCCTCAACAGATCGCAAGCTCTTTGCAACAATTCAACCGATAGGTACCGGCTGCCGCTCGGAATTAATCCTCAACATGGTCAAGATCGCGCTTTTCCAAGCTTCTTACCTTGTATTTGTGGCTCTTCTCGCCAGTGAGAATGGCGGACTTGGCGTCGACGCTGCAGCCATCCCCCGCAAGGAACCTATCCAGATGGCCGCGACCACATCGGCTACTTTGTCCGTACCTACTCCTGTGTCCACCTATACCCTCTTTTTTGGTCCCAAAGGAGCAACTGTCGCTGCACCCATGGTTACAACCTCAATGTCGAGCTCAAGTTCCTCGTCCTCGAGCTCGAGCTCGGAAAGCAAACCCGCCAGTACCGGCGCAAGCACTGGAGATAGCAAGTCCAAGACGACAGCTACCAGTACGCCTGCCCGCGCTTCCTCTTCTTCTCAACCGTGCTCGACAAAGACTGTCACCGTCACAACTGGTGCAGGCAGAGCAAACGACGTAGCTACCTCGACGCTCACGGAAGTCTTCCCGACTGTTGCTCCTGTCGCTTCGAGTACTGCCAGCAGCACGACTGCCCCGACTGCTTCGACTGCTTCCAACGAGGACCCGGCGGCTGCACGTGCCACATATCAAGCCGAAGCACTCGCCAAAGCCCCGCACCAATTTTACAACAAGGTCGACGAGCTGGTCAAGGGCTACAACGGCCTCACTGGTCGAAAAGCTAGACAGCTCGCTCTGGTACTCACAAATCAGACCGACGTTGTGGCAAACAAAGCCACCACTAAAAAGATCCTTGCCGACCTCACAAAAGCGTATCCTGCCAACACTAATACCACCTCCACTGCGTCGACAAAGACGAGCGACAAGGACAAGACCTCGTCCAACAAGAAAGAATCCGAGACCGGCAACAGCAAGCACAAGCACCACCACAACAAAACCACAGACAATGCAGAGACCAAGACAGGGCGCAACACCATGACGCAGCCTTCGCCTCATTCGTTTGTGATCAAGGCCGGACGGTCCAACATCACGCTTGTATCCAACACCCCCGGCTATGGGCCCAACGAGACGCGACGGGATCTGCACAACATCCGCAAGTGGGCTGGCGATCTCAAGTACCTGAACACCCCGGCGCAGCTGGACGAGACGGTGGCGGCGATCCTGTCAGCTTCAGCCCGCTACTTCCCGGAACTGTCTACCAAAGATGCAGCCCGGGTTATTATGGCGGATATCAAGGCCGAGTCCGATTTCAACCCAGCTGCCATCTCCGGTGGACGCCTCGACTCGGGGTCCAGCTGGGGACTCTTGCAGGTCTCGCCCTTTGGATCGCAGGAGCTCAAGCTGTTCCAGAAACACGCAACTGTGACCAAAAACGTCTACTCCTGGGATCAGAGGTACAACGTCACCACCACCCCCAAGGACTTTGCTACCGGTCCTCTCTACGACTACGACACTGGAAACATCCTCGCCATCAAGAACCTCACCAACAACGACCTGCTTCGTCCCTGGGTCAATATCCACGTGGCCACATGGATCCAGAGCAACCTTGCCCGCACTTCCTCCCAAGACCCTTATACCTGGCCAGAAGTGTATCGTCAGACCAACCTTGCCAAATTGACCACGGAGTCTGCGGCATCCTCAGCCTCAGCCTCAGCCTCAGCTTCGGCTCGCAAACAGGCCTGGCTCGCAGTAGACAAGTCACTCAAGGGCTCGGGGCTAGCTCGATCCTGGAAGACCGGTCTTGGAAGTTGGGTCGCAGGTCCAGCAGTCGGCGGTTACGGCAGCTTCAACAACCAAGGCGACGACGTCAGCAAACCTTACTTTAAAAACATCGCCCAGGGCCTCTCCCTCCTCTACAACGATACCGTCAAGTCCACCTGGCTCGATTCCATGCTCCTTACTCCTGGTCTCGTCGACTTTCACTAACCTCCCTTTCAGCCACGCTCTCGAACTCCGAGCAGAAATCTGTCAAGAAATCCCCACCATTCCGACGCTTCAAGACACAGTACGCAAGACGGACAAATGTAACGGATCGACATCCGGGTTCCGACCCGACATTGTCAAGGTTGTCTAGAAATACAAAGTGTGTCATACAGGACCATAGGGAATGTGATGCAGTGTAAACGCAAATCCGAAGAAAAGAGTGCACGAGAGATAAACAAGCCTCTGTAGAGAGGAGAAAAACTTAGCGAAACAGGCTTGCGATTTTATCCTCGACCTCTTGTTCGGACATGCGGATGTGTTTGGAGGGGTTTTTGGTAAAGTCGCCAGCCTTGTGTTTTGCAAGGAATCTGGTGTACATGGGGCAGACGAGTCTAGTGACATCGCGACGGAGACGATCTTTGAGGTCCTGGTCTTGTTTGCTAAACGGATAGGCGCGGTGAAGACGCTCGAGGTCTTCGAGCCCTTCGTAGAACTTGGCGAATCTGTCCTTGACCTGGTTCTTCTCGGAGCCCGAACCGACACCAATGAGTTTAGTAGTGGCATGGCGGTGATACTGTGAAGTATGGGCGAGGGGTTGGTCGTCCATGAGGGGGGCTACTACGGGCGACCATGCGTCGAGGTATGCAGTATTGGCCTGTCGTAAGGCAGTTGCTAGCAGATCGTCACCCATCTCTCCGAGGTGCAGCGAGATCGTGGATGCAGCACTCCCGTCCTCGTTGGCACCAAGATAGCTCGGCAAGGGCGCAGCAAGCATGCGTCGCAGATGGCCTATGTTGTTCAGAAGGAAGATGGACGCAGTCGAAGGCTGTCGAATTGCCTTGCTGCGGGCCTCGAGCGCGGTGAGTACCACCGCAACCACATCGTTGAGGTAGTCACCAACAATCGAGTGTTTGGACGGATCATTGTCTAAACCGAGCGACAAGACAGGCGCAGTGCCACTCGACATCATCCAGTTGCCATTGCCAAGCGTCTGCAGCAGTGGCGACGTGACATCGCTGTACTCGACATTCTGCCGGATAAAGTGCAGGCCCATGTACGTGATCTCGTTGACGGTGGTGCTCGGCACCTCGGCCGCCCTGCGCGCCGGAATACCCTTGACATCTTCGATGAAGCGAGGAAAGATGCCGATGGCGGTGTTTTTAAGCTTGCTGTAGATCTCGAGTACCTCGGCTGCTGGAGCAAAGCCGGCATTGAGGTCGAGATCGGTCTTGGTGATCCGGACGGACGCCTGCAGTGGCTCGTCGGGCGAATCCTCCATCCAGCGAATCAGAATGTCCCAACGGCCCGTAAGGATGACGTTGGAAAGCCCACCAATGAGATCGAGCAGAAACGATGTGTGCGTGGACAAATGCCTGCGAACATGCGACTGAATCGAGGAAAGGGCTTCCACGAGCTTGGCCAATGGGCCTGCAGCGAGCTGTGAAAATGCTGAAGCGAGGAGGAGCGTCTCCCGGCCCAGCTCTGCTGATGTCAAGAGGCCCTCGAGAATAGTGTGCTCGTTGTAAAGCATGGCATAGAACGACTCGAACAGCTCCACAGTACCAGATTCGCCTCTACGGTAGTCGCCAGTGTGGTCATCGTCATCCTCCTGCATCACCATGACCATACCGGAGCCACGCACACCGACCTTTTCAAGAGCAAACGAGTGCATGCGGTCCACCATGGGGGAGAGGGACTTGACGAGATAGTCGGAGCGAACGGAAGCGTAGACGGCGAGAGCAGCTGGCAGCGGGGTGTAGCCTGTTCTCGGGTGTTCCGGCAACGTGGAGAGGTAGTTGAGAATTGGCACGATGGCGTCATTGGTGGGTTCTGATAGGACTGGATAGGAGAAGGTGCGTGGGTTGACTTCGGTTGCGTCGATGGGTTCCGAGTCGGCAGAGACCCAGTCCGAGATGACCGTGGTGAGGTTGCGAGCGCCGAGCTCTATGAGATCCGTCATTTTCTTCATGACGCCCTCCTGGCTCTTGAGGTCAGAACGCTGGAGGTAGCGCAGGCCCTTGATGACGCGATCGATGGTATCGATGTAAGGGCGGGTATCACGGACGTCGGGGCCCTGTTTGAGGATAGGCTGCTCGTCGATGACAACGTCGTAGTGTCCAAGCGTCTTGTTGAGCGTTGCGAGAGTGAGATCGATATTGTCCGACATGCGCGTCAGTTTCTGGGTAGACTTGTGGATGGGCAGAATGCTTCCCTCGAGCTTGATGAGACGCTTGTCAAAGCCGGATAGGATGGTGGTCATTCTGTTTGTGAGGTTGGCGAGTTTGCGCTGGTTCTGCGAGAGGACTTGGAGCTCTGCAAAGGCCAGCTCGGTGTCGTTGTGGGCGGTGGAGGAGTGGCTGCCAGACGAGGTGCCGGCAAAGGCCTGGAAGCGGCCCGACGAGGCACCCAAAGTGGGCGAGGTGCCGCCATACTTGCTTGATTGTCCTGCGCCCAGAGACATGGTGGCGTCCACCACTGCGTTTCAAACAGCAGCTCGGTGTTGTGAAGGTAGAAGTGTAGGATTGTGGTATGACGTGGTGGTGGTCTGAAAGCCGAGGCGCTGAGCAAGTGCCAGTATGGGGATAGCTGAGCTGCGTGAGGCGTGCGTGCGTGCTTGCTAGGTGGGTGCTGTGTTACTTTCGCAGCTGAAGGAGGCGGCCGACCGTGCCCGTGCATCTAGGCAAGGGACGCTCTTACTCTAACACCAAATCGAATATCGGATCGGGGCAGAGAGATGGATGGCCTGGAGCGTACAGTACAACGCTGACGCCGAAATTAGCAGCGGCTGCACAAGGGCGTGAAATATAGAGCGCGAGGTGCATGTTGCTGCGTCGTTTGCATACAAAGACGCGTCAAAGGGCCATGCGGCTCGACGCAACACCCCATGCACAGCCCGAGTGTTTTGCCCACGACATCAACACCTTGGACTTGCCTTGCCTTTCCAGCAATGCCCTGCGTTTGGCAACCCTCGTGTATGTGTGCGTGTGTCTTGTGCGCCTCTCCGCTTCGCAGCTTCTCCACACATGACTTCATCCGCGCCTCCCGCTGAGCCTGTTGCACCTGACACGCTTCGATTCAAACGTGTTGCCGGTATCTTGCACACCATCTCCGTGAAATCTGTCTGTCTCCTACCATCACCATCCTTCCAAGACGCAGAGCCCCAGCGCATCCGGAACTGCACTCTGCAAACATCAACCGATTCTTTCCCACTTCTTCAATAGTGTTATTCTCGACGCAAAAGCTCAACTGTTCTGTCGCCATCACCTTTGCTATTCGGCTTTTCCGCCCATCGGAACATCGGAAATGCCTCGCTTTGCTGTGCCATCAGCGCCCAAGTGTGCTCGGTGCGAAAAGTCGGTCTACCTCGCCGAACAGGTGATTGGCCCTGCGTCCAAGCCATATCACAGGACCTGCCTGACGTGCGTTGTATGCAACAAGCGTCTGGACTCGACACTTCTCGTGGAGCACGATGCCGAGCCATACTGCAAGAACTGTCACAAGGAGCATCTGGGCACAGGCAAGGGTGGATTCGCCAAGGCTGTGACTCTCAACCCTACTTCGCCCAAGTCGCCGCGTAGCCCACCCGGCAATCTGCCATCGACCACGCGCAGCCCTCTCTCAACACCCTCTCGTGCAGGCGCAGCACTCCAACAACACACCCAGCAACAGTACAGCACTCCCGAGACGGTGCTTACGAGAGCGGGTGGGCGCTCACCTAGTCCAACCAAGTTTGATGCTCGCGACACGCCCTCATCCGTTGCAAGTGCGGGCGACGACAGCGTTCCAGCCATCAACATCCGCGCCCGCGCAACCGGCGCCACCAGCCCACTTGCATCTCCCCCCTCTCCGACCAAATACACCGCTAGGTCTCCGCTTGCTGAGCGCTCGTCTTACTCTCCCAATCCGCAGACTCCCATTCGGTCTATCGACGAGGCTATCGCTTCCGGATCAGCCGACATCCAGGACCCCGTTGCGCGTCTCCAGGCTGCTGTCGGTGGTATGAGTCTCGACACACCGCCCTCGTCTGCCCCTCGTCCTTCGCAGTCTACGGTCACCGGCCAGATCATTCCATCGGTCGACTACTACGACACGCCTTCCCCACCGTCCTTTGCGTCGACGAGCAGCAACAGACCCACCTACTCGACCGAAACAACGATTGGCGAGGACGGCACACCCATCACCATCAATACCCGTCGAGTGGCTGCATCCGACACCATTGGAACCATTCGGCTCGGCAATACCGGATCGCCAGGGCCCAGAGGAAACGGGACCTCTCAAGTCAACACACAGTCACCCTTGTCCGCCATTGGCCGTCTGCCCGAGCCTCGACGACCCGATCCGCGCACCCTCACCGGCGCATCAGGCACTGCCAAGATCGCACCCCCTCGCACAAGCCCGAATTTATCAAGCGCGCCTTCTTCACTAGCAAGAGACGCTTCCGACGACACGATAACCGGCACGACTTCATCGACTGCTGCCTCTAAACGACGAAGTGGAATCGACCGCATCGGTCTAGGCTCCAGCATCGTCGACGCTTCGGGCGGTACTCCTCTCTGTGCTCGTTGTGTCCGTCCTGTCTACTTTGCTGAACAGAAAGCGGCCGCGGGAAGAAAATGGCACCGCGCTTGCCTCAGATGCGACGCCTGCTCGACTACCCTCGAATCGGGAAAACTCGAAGAAGGCCCCGCTCAGCTCGATAAACACCCCGCTGCCCCCCAGTCTGGCGCAAACGTATGGTGTCGCATCTGCTACGCTAAATACTTTGGCCCGAAGAACTTGGCTGTTGGTCTCAGTCTGCCGGAGACTATGCACTGATCCCTGATCTCTCCCGCTCCACGATGTCTACCGTCTTCTTGGTTGTTGGTCGGTGGTTAGATCGACGTAATACTCTTCCTCTCTGTGACCCTATATATCGTCCTCTCGATTTCGCCGAACTTTTACATGTACTCGTATCCTAGTTGAGATATCACCTTTGCTTCCTTGACAGATTCTACATATGTGGGTCAGCGATGCGATGTTGTCACCAAGCGAAGTGACAAACCGCTCGACAGTACAAAAGTTGTGCAGTAATTAGCGATAGTCCGTGTGCGCTTGCAGGTCATAAGGGTCATTAAATGCCAATGTTGTGTTGATCAGCGAAGTTCAGGAGGCCATTCGGAGCGGGGTCTCCAGACACCGTCTTGACCGAAGCGTGGGTTCCTCGGGTATTCCAACCCTGCATGTTTCGGGGTCCTTCCGAGCGGCAAAATCCAGAGCAGAGGATTCGAGCCTAGTGCTAAAGACAGGTTGGTCTTCCAGGCGCCCTTGCCATTGATCTGTCTCTGGGTTCGAGATGTGCTAGTCGCCGTTTGCGGATGATGCGAGGTTTTTTCGAGCTGCGATTGCTCGGGATGTTGCAGCTGGTCTGTATTCGTCTGGTTATGCTGTTGACTCGGTTCACTATAGCTCGAATTTTGGAAATCCAGCTCGTCCCGTCCTCCAATCCACCACAAATTTCCTTCGCGGGACAAACCGCCCCACTCGCGATCAAACTCTCTAACCATCTCCCTCTTGGCCTTGAGATTCTTGAATCCAGACTTATCTCTGTTGGCTTCCATCCCAAACCAGCGATCGACAAGTACTCTTTCGCGTCCACTGATGCGACTGATTCCCATGTGTTCGATCGTCGTCATGTTCCGAGACATCAGGTAGATATGGGTCACCAGCAACGCGGTCGTAAAGATACCAAAGATGGCAGAGATCGGAAATAGCGATATCAAGAACCCGTCCACCTTCCAATCCAACGTCGAGGAGGCAGTTTGGACGTATCGAACACCACGATGGAAATACACCGCTGTAGAGATCAGCGTATACCACTCCAGCAGCGTGACCCAGAAGACAAAGACGAAAAAGAATCGTTGGTTCTGTGCACCGACGCAGCCACCGACCCATGGACAGTGGTGGTCCATCTTGAGTACGCATGTCCCGCATCTTCGACAGTGGTGAGCGCGGGGCGGCTTGAGCCGTCGGCATCGATGGCAGTACATGGCGGCGTCAGAGAGCGGAGCCGGATCGTTGGGGGGTCGTCGTTGTGGAGCCGCCCACAGACTGGGACTTTGCGGTACCGCCACCATGCCATTTGGCTGGGCTTGCCCCGACTGCGCTGCAGCAACGTCGATTGGGCGCGGCGCTGTCTGGCGCTGCTGCTGCTGCTGCTCTTCCTCCCTGACTCCCTGAGCCGCTGCCAGTGCCCCTGCTCCCATTGGTCCTACGATTCCCGGCAAAGATGGATCTTGCGGTTCCGAATCGACGGATGCGACCGGACCTGAGAGCGGCTCCTGCTGGTCACGCCGGCCTTCAACGTCAGCGACAGATGCGTCTGCTTGCTCGGAGGCCACATTGTGGTGTGTGGAGGCCCCGCCGAAAGCCGCAACGTGAAAATCGGAATCCTTTGTCTCTGACAGATGTCTTGGCTCCACCGAGCCAGGCAGGACTCGCATGCTATCGTTGGATGCACGCTGGCCTCCGAAATGCTCCAAGTCCGCATTGAACATTGGATAGGCAAGCGAAGATGAAGTTGGAAACGAGCTAGGATACGCGCCGGTAGTATCGGCCACGCCTGACTGTGGCCGCGAGTTGGCGATGGGCATCGGGCCAACAGGTGGTTGGACACCAACAGCCCACTGGGGCGTACCGGACTGTTGGTTTACGATGGGAGGATTGGACTCGGTTACATAGTCCTTCACCAGACCGGGTCCTGTAGAGATGACCCGTATATAGGCGGCGATGGCCATCAGCCAGAGAATCGCGAAACCCACAAGCAGTCCAACGCCTTCGCTGCGGGTGCCGAGGACCCTCCCCTGTGGTGTCTGCTGTATGAGTCTACTGCAAAGTCGCCAGACGTAGGCAAGGAATACCCAAGAGAGGATGACAAAGACGAGCGGAACGGTCGCCTTTTTGACGTAGAGCGGATCGCCCGTCTCTAGGCGCTCGGCTTGCGCATTGACGCGGCTGAGCTCAAGACGATCGTTGAAACGGGCGACATTGGCGGTGCAGTCCTCTATCGACGTCAGGCAATTTTGCATGCATTCAGGAGGCGGCGGTCGTTCGGAGGCATTACGATTTGATGGCATGGTCGACTGGCGCGTGGCGATGGTGTCGGTAGGTATCTGTGGTGGAACAGCACCAGCCTGCAAGGGCATGTGCGATGCGGGCAAATCCTCCTTGACCACATCGGTGGTCATCTTGGGCTGCTCGATGTAGCGGTGCTCAACATGGGTATGGGAGGAGGTCGAAATTGCAGAGCCGCTTGGGCCGTCGGTGTCGGAACTTGCAACCGTCTCGCGTCCCATGTCGAACAGAGTGCAAGGGTTTCGGGGAAAAGATGGAGGTGTTGGGGAAAGCTCTTGGCTCTGAGAGCGGGGGCAAGCCTAGAAGTCACGTAGACAACATCCGGAGGGCGTAATGTAGGATTGCGAGACGAGAGACAGATGGTGGCGATTGAAGGGCCTGTCCGCGAGGCTGATACAGAGTTGAAGTTACGATCGCTGCGGGATCGAAGGGGCCTGTTGCAGTACATTAGTCGGTGTTTTGAAAAAGCTCAAGGCTCCAAACGCTTGCTGAGTGCTGTGTTGGGCTCGGAGCTCCACTTCGTCATGCATAGCACCGACAGGCAGCTGCATCTATGATCTAACATTCTGTATTCTCAGGCTTCCGTCCCGACCGGCATGCAGCTTGGCGGGATTCCTGAAAGCTGTTCGGGGTGCTATGCTTGGTTCTGGTAGGTCGTGAGCAGTGCAAAAGGTACACTGTTCAGTCTGAAAGCAGCAACCGCACTTACCATCATAGAGCAAGGCTGCATGCCCCCCCGAAAGACCATAGCCCAGGCTGGCAGTATTCGAGAGAAGTATCGTATTGCTGCAATGCAAGGCTACTGTAAACAGATTGGCCATGCCCGTTCCTGTGTGAAGTTGCAGCGAGCTTGACGACTGACCAGTCGCCCCTGACATATTCTCGTCAATTTGGAAAATCGAAACCGGAAGCCGCTTCTACAAGATGCAGGAATCAATAATGTAACATTCAAGGAAGCCGACGTTGGGAGAGCCTCCAGCACGCTAGCAGTGTTGTGGTGATTTCGATGCTAGCGGGAGCGCCCGACTAAGCTACAGCACTGGTGCATGTTGCATAGCGCTTTGGCACGGCCTAACTTTTAGTCGGGCCGCTTAGCCAAGGCGCGTCCGGGCGACCGAACAGTGTGTGCTCAAGCAGGGTGCGGTAGTACAGCGCAGCTACTACAGTAGTAGGAAGGAGGCGGAGAGTATTCAGCAATAAATGCAAGAGGCCGCGTCGGTAGGGCAAGTCGGCTTCCATGACGGTGGGTTTAACCTTGGTCTCGCGCTTCACTCTTCCGCCGTCAAAGGCCTGCCGCCTTGCACAACCGCTCTCCGACTGGTTCGCTTGGCTCCCGTGACACCGTTTGCCTGTCGCTTGCTCACCGGAACTTTTTGCCCTGCTGTACTGCACTGTACTGTACTGTACAACCTTGCTGAACTCGTCGTCGCCGTCGTTTCCTGGACTCCACCACCACTCACCCTCGTGGCCCCTCTGCTGCTCCCTCATCATTGTTGCGTGCGTACTTCGCATAAAGCTCTATTGCCTGCGGATGGACAATGGTGCTTGATCCTGTCGCAACAACATAGCTACCTCTGACACTCTGGAATACTCTCTTCACACTCGGACGCTCGACCTGTCTTCGGCATCTGCCAGCTACACGCATTCAATTGTGTAGGCTACCATCACCACATCACATTTTATATCACCACAGTAGTCTCGACTCCAGCTGCATCATCTTCGGTACAGCCGCTGCGCACACACCTTCTCCTCGGACCTGTGCCGCCTCGTCTAAGCTTTAATCCTTTAATCATCCACGGCATCCATCACGACTGCTGAAATTTGGGCACCATGGCTGCGGTTCCCATGACGGTCACTGCCATCCCGGCATTCCCGACACATTTTCCCAGCAATGTGTCCTCATATCTACCACCAGCAGCCAACGGGCCGTACAACGAACATCACGGCAATCCTGACGACTTGATCATCGTGTCAGCGCGACGCATCAACTCGATTCTGCCCGCACTCATTACGGCCTCGATGGCTCTCGGCATGGTTGTTTCGGACTGGTCCATCCACCTGCCCTGGGAGTGGCGGCTGATCCGGACCCGAAAGAAGTGGAAGCTCTCTCACATTGCCTACTTCGCCTCTCGCATCGGAGGGCTGGGCTATTCCATCTCGGCGCTGCTCTTCTCCGTACTCGGAAATGTTGCCGGCGGTCCTGTCGAGCTTGGAGCTGCTCGCTGGAACTACGCCGACTTTGCCTGCAAGGCCGACAAGCGCGCCTCCATCTTTTTCTCCGTCATCTCAATCGCTGGCAGCTCCGGCATTCTCCTTCTGCGATGTCTGGCACTCTGGCGCTTCAATATCATCGCAGTCATTGGCCTTGGCCTTTTGTGGCTTGCGACGCCGGCACTCCTGATTGTCAACATGGTCAACCTCTCGGGTCAGAGCCGCAGAAACGGACTCAGTGCGTGCGACCCTACTCCGCCCAAGCTGCATGTCAATGCGGTCCTCTCCTTCATGCCATGGTTCTTCCTGCCCATCTTCGACTCAGCCATCCTCATCCTTTCGCTCATCGGCCTTCGCCGCGCCTACCATCGCAGACGTGCATCGCCGCTGGAGCGCATGTTCCGCAAGGACAACATCTTTTACTATGCTATCGTCTTCCTCTGCGTCATCCCCATCCCCATCTGGTACGTCCTGCAGGGTCGTGATGGACGTATGATGCCGTACCTCAACCTTTACATTGGTCTCTCGAGTATCCTCTCGTGCCGGCTGTTTATCAACCTCTGGAAGGCTATCGGCCGCGAGCTGGCGCTGGCTCACACATTTGGCTCCGATACTCAAGACCACTATCCTGTCGACTCGGGTCGCACCATCGACGGCCTAGTGCCGAGTCAAAATAGCAATGGTCCAACAGCAACGAGCGACACTCGCGTCACCGACTCAATTCTCGCTGTTGTTCCCGCTACTGGCTCGACGGAGGCACAGACACCCTCTACTCTGGACGAGAAATCTGAGTTGCAACTCACCGAGACCCAGGCTTACGCCTCCTCGACCTCACCAGCAGCATCGAAAGAGGCCAGTGCCAACGAGTCAAGGTATCGACGAGTGGTGCCTGATTGGGCCGATGTCGACCCAGATTTGGCCCTCAGTCTCAACGGCGACTTTTACACCGACACGCGCTCGTCGACATTTGACTACCGCTCCAGGGGCATGCACACGACGCCATTCTAGGTCTCCATCGTTAACTCTTCCTTCGCAACAAGCACGCGGTGCTTTGCTGTCGCGGAGTTACAGCTCGCAGCTCTTCAGTGGGCCAAAGTCAGTTCCGCAGTAATAAGACGTTCCAATCCCATGCATGGGATATTTCGTCTGCCTGCTGGTGACTGCTGGCCATACTCGCGTCGGACTCTTTTCCCTTTTTCTTTATGGTCATGGATTGCTGTTACTATTTCTCGCGCTCTCTCTCTTGTATTACTAGTTCGGTCCCTGGCTATGCCGCACACTTTGTCAACTTGCATGCCTTTGTCATTACTTTTATCCGCCGGCCTGATCTCTGTGTGCTCGGCTTCTTATAGGAGAAGAGGTGCGGTGCCGGTTTAAAGTCGGTTACTGCGGCGTACATAATCGACGACCTCGGTGAGACTCTGAATGGTGCGCTGACGGGCAAACTCTTGGTCCTCTGAGTTATTGTGATTCGCGGTAGCATCCTGGTAAGGCTGGTTGCTCTCAGAATTCGAGGGTCGGTGCAGCCAGAGAGCCTGGAGACCCGCGTCAGTCGCTCCCCAAAAGTCTTCGTACAGCTGGTCACCGACGTAGAGTACGTTTTCGGGACGCAGCGGTTCGGTTGTCTTTGTCTCGTCGGATCCAGCCCGTGAGGAGGGCGGGTTGCGTCCGATAGCCGCGGCAAAGAAGCGAGGGTCTGGCTTGGCGACCTTTTCGAAATACGACAGTGTTGGGCCGAGACCCGGATTATCCGACGGCGTGAGGTCCAGGAATTGATCGAGGCCAAAGCCCTTGAGCACCGAGAGGATGCGAGAGTCGCTGTTGGTTGCCAAACCGAGCCTCAGATGTGTGTTGGCAGCATTTGTATCCTCCCGAGCTGTGTCTTTGTTGGTTTGACTGTCCGTCGATGCGTGAGGGACCGGACTCGATGACAAGCTTTGCAATGTCGGAATCACGTCGTCGAAGAGTGTATAGGCTTTCGAAGTGCCAAATCGTTCGACCAGACTTTGCGATAAGGGCGCTATGCGATCCTCGATTCTTGCACGGGAGGACGAGGAGTCGACTTTGTACAATCGCGGATGGAACTCGGGCGAGAAGGTGCGTCGAATGACAAGGTCCCACCACTGGTCGGGCGAGGCAATCGAGGTCTCGAGTCCATAGTTTGGATGTTGGCGCGAAGTTTCCTTGAAAGCCTGACGGAAGGCCGACTTGACATCCTGGTCGTCGACTTCGAGTCCGTGTTGCCTTGCCGCTTCTGCATACTGCAGATGTGGAGCTGTTGTCGGCCGAACCAACGTGTCAAACGCATCGAATAGCACGAGACGGATCGGAACCCGTGCCGAATTCACTGTCATCGCCATGACTCGTGCCTCTTGCGTGCACAGATGCGCCACGTCGGGTAGCACAGGCCCACACCTCGATCGCACGTGGTACCGTTGCGACGGTCGCAAGTCGAGGTCGGGAAGCAAAGATGCATGTCGCAGCGCAGCCGACCCTTGTGTTGAGCTTGCAACCTCGGTAATTTTTCCGGCGTTGTGGAGGCTCCGACTCGTAACCCCCGCAGCTCGGCCATATCTCCTTCCTGACTCATAGATGCCGATAGTCTATGCCTTAGCTCTTTTCTTGTTTCGCTCTAGTGCCTTCAGCTGACCTGGGCTTCCTGAGGTGGCTCAGCTGCAAGATCCTGGCCCACAGATATGCTCATTGGCGCACCAAGTTAGCGCAACACCACGGGTGTCTTCCAGCCCGAGCTTCAAATCTCGACCTCGAGATTGGCGCAGTTGCGTTCCTTGACGGAGCAACCGCATGCTGACTACGAGCTTGTGTGTAAGAGAATGCGGGCGGGCCCACAGCAAGGATGTGGGATGTCGGACGGCGGATGCCAGCTACCGACAAGGTTGCTCGAGCTCAGCCGTGGGTGCATCTTCCGAGCTTCATGTTGGAGTCAATCCTTGAGTCACATCCGTGCGCGCGGCGTTCAAGAATTGTCGTTCATCTTTGCCATCTGCAAAGCACAGCTCTGGACAGCACTCATGTTGCTGTCTTGATTTCCTCGTTCGCAATGATGCCGACGAGGTGAGGACGGATCGGAGAATTTGCCTGCAAGACGATGCGTAGCACGGTCCGCGTACAATCGACCAAGCCACGCGGCGCGGTCTGTCTGCCCTTTTCCATCTTTACCTGTCTCTCACTCTTCCGTCTTTTTTCTTTTGTTGGACTTTTCGACCCTGTCTCCGAGCTTTTGGGCCAATTTCCGATGGCCTGCCGATTCGTGGTACAATACAGTACAGTACGCCGCCTATGCGCGCATGTCGTTTTCGGATCTTCTTGAAACCTTTGTGCTGCTGTCTCGCTTGACGTGCAGCTTTTTCTGCTCAACTCATGCA
The DNA here is from genome assembly GCA_003144125.1 of Testicularia cyperi. NCBI lineage: Eukaryota > Fungi > Basidiomycota > Ustilaginomycetes > Ustilaginales > Anthracoideaceae > Testicularia > Testicularia cyperi. The sequence goes on from KZ819198.1 coordinate 203,787, forward strand.
CCCTTCCTTTTCCGCCGTCGCCGATAATGCACGTCGTCGCCGTGATTGCAGCTCGTTTCTACCCTGCACCACTGGGGCTGCCGCTGCTCTCGAAATTGGACGCTCGTGAGCAAAAATGATCGAGCTCGTCTACCTCTGATCGAATGAACAGACTCGAAAGCGTCTCTACACCGCAGTGGGTGCTCAGTCTGATCCTGTGTCGCTCCGATCGCCCTTGATTTCATTACCACCCCCTCCAACGTCCATAGGCCACAGAGGAGTGACTTCGTCGTCTCTGTGTAGCCACGCCTTGTACCAGGCTGTGTCACATTCGAACATTCTGGCCGAATCCGAGTCTGACCCCGTGACCAGCAGACAATCCTGTCATCTCCCCACCAACATCGGTCGGCGTGCTCTTCTACCCCACCGCACTTCTTGGACGCCACCTTTACTCTCATTCCGACTCGTGCGTCCCACTCTTTCAACCTTCGGACCGAATCCGACGCATTGCCCGACGCCGAATAATCACGTTTTGAGTGGTAACCAAGCTTTACCTGTGACAGTGACAGAGCCCCGTACCTCTCCATACTGTCACGGCACGGCCACTTTCAGCAAGAAGAACTTTCGGTATTACGCCGACGACTGTTGTGGCCTATAAGAACACGGCCCTTCCGAGTACTAGAGGACCCCAAGCTGGCCCCTGAATCGTACAGATAGCACGATAGAGCTCAGCCACGGATCTCGCATCGAGTTACTAGCACAAAATGTCGTCTCGGTCTAGTAGCACCCCTCCCACCTCGATGGCTGCATCGACGGCGAGCCTGGCCGATGCACCCATCTCCTCAATCGGATTCCTTTCAGAGGCGCCATACGAGGGCCGAGCTTGTCTCAATGCGCTTATGGACGATCGCGTGCGCGAGGATCGCGACAAGGTCTTTCTCAGCGTCACCAAGTCCACCGAGCCCTTCGAGTGGATGCATTTGACCTACGGCCAGCTTGAGCAGTGCGTGCGAGCGGCCACTGCTCACTATGCCTCCATCGTGCCCCCGCGCAAGCGCGGCGAAAAGCAAAACAATGTAGCATGCTACGCTCTCAGCAGTCTCGACTCGTTTGTGACCGAGCTGGCCCTTCTCCGCATGGGCCACGGTGCTGCGCTTCTGTCGCCCAACAACTCGGTACCTGCCCTCATTCACCTTGTCAAGACCATCGACGCCGACACCATCATCTACAGCAGTGATCGCCTGGCCGCAGTGCAAGAGACTCTTGACCTGCTCACCGTCGACGCCGATGAGGGTCCCAAGGTTTCGGCACACTTGCAATTCCCCGCATATCAGGCTATACAACAGGGCAGACTTGATCCCCTTGGCGATGATCTCGACCCGCACAGCACCGAGATCTCGTACGCCGAGCTCGCAAACGACAAGTCCATCACGATGCATTCGAGTGGCAGCACTGGCTTTCCAAAGCCTCTCACCTACACGTAAGTCCTCTCTCTCCTCGTTGACCCCCTCTCACCGTGTGGAGGTCGTGATGGCCTGCTGACATATCTTCGCTCCGACTGAATGCGCTCTTGTCTCGCGCGGCGCCCACACCGAACTTCCATCAGTCACGAGCAGTACATGACGCTAATCAGCGACTCGGTCCCGTACGACGCCTTCTGCACAGTGCCCGTCTTCCACGGCTACGGCTGTGCCGTCATCTGGCGACAATATCTCATCCGCCGTCGTCTCTATCTCTATTCAGAAAATATTCGCGTCGACCAGCTCTCGGAAGCCATCCTCAAGAGTGATGCCACCATCTTCCACGCGGTTCCATTCACCTACAAAATGATGGCAGAGTCCGAGTCAGGTCTGAGTCTGCTTCGCCGCTTCGAGGTGTGTTGCTACAGCGGTGCCGCCTGTCCACAGGAGGTGGGCGACCACCTTGTAGCCAACGACGTCAACCTCATTGGTTTCCTGGGATCGACGGAAGCCGGACATATGATGGACAGCCTTCGTGACTTTGCGAACGACAAGGATTGGAATGTCTATCGCCCGAGTCCGCGACTGGCTCCCCACGTCGTGTTCGAAAATATCAGTGGCGCCGAAGAGGGTCCCTTTGACATGGTCATTCACAAGCCATGGAAGCCGCTCACCAAGCACAACCGACCCGACGGCAGCTATGCCTCCGGCGACCTCTTTGAAAAGGTGCGACGAGCCGACGGCAGCGTCAAGGGCTACGTCTACATCGGACGAGGCGACGACACGCTCATTCACTTTAGTGGCGAAAAGACCAACCCAGTGCCCATGGAGCAGACTTTCCGCTCATCTCCGCTGCTGCGAGACTGCCTGGTATTTGGCACAGGACAAAACCATACTGGTGCGCTGATCATTCCGTATGAGCAGTTCTGGGAAGCATTTGCGAATCTGTCGGAAGACCAGCGACAGACAGCAATGAAGAAGGAGATCCAGCCGCTCATCGACGAGGTCAATCGTCAGGCACCCTCGCACTCGCGACTGGTGCTGGAGATGATTCGCTTCCTGTCGCCTGAGAACCGTTTCCCGCTCGCTGACAAGGGCAGCATCAAGCGTCCTGCTGCCAACCAGCTCTACTCGGAGCAGATCGGACAGCTCTACTCCGACTTTGATCTGGGCGTCTCAACTTCAGATACCGACAAGCTCGAAGCGGAGTCGCCCGAACAGGTCGTCCGCGAGCTCAAGAAGATTCTCGGCGAATATCTTCAAATCAATCTCACCGGCAAGGAGGACGTCGATCTTACTCGCATCGGCGTTGACTCGCTGATGGACAGTCAGATTCGCAGCAAGATCAACCGCACCTTCAAGCTGGCTGTGGCTCTGCCGGGCAACATTGTCTTTGGCTATCCCACTTTGCACAAGCTCGCCCAGATTGTGTTCGAGGTCGCGCGACTCGGCGACGCTGTATTTGACCAGCATGATCTGCAGGCCAAGCAGGAGCAGGTGACTCTGGATCTCTACAAGGCACTGCGCAGCAAGCTGCTTACCCGTCCCTCCGAGCTGGTTCATCAGCTCGCACATGGCGGACACGAGGTTGTGGTGCTGACGGGAGCGACCGGCTCGCTCGGCGCTCACATCCTCCATCAGCTCGCCCTCAAGCCGAGCGTTGCAAAAATCGTCTGTCTCAATCGCGCCAAGGATCATCAGGATGCCGAGAGGCGCACCGACGAGTCACTGCGTGCACGCGGCCTACCCGGGGTCGGCGACATCACCAAGCATCACTCCAACGTCGTCATCACCTCGCTTGCGGCAGATCTCGCCAAGCCGAGCCTTGGGCTTGAGAACGAGACCTATGCGGATCTTGTCAAGTCGGTGACGTCGGTCGTCCACAATGGCTGGCCCGTCAACTTTAACATGTCGGTCGAGTCCTTTGCCGATGCTCTAGAGGGTAGTGTTAACCTCTTGAACTTGGTTAGCCAGAGTGCAGGCTGTGCCAAGCCACGATTCCTCTTTTCGTCGTCTATCTCGGTTGCACTGCGTAGTAAAGAGAAGGAAGTGCCCGAGCAGATCTTTAGCGACCTGTCACGCACGATGTCCATGGGCTATGCTCAGTCAAAGTGGATTGTCGAGCAGCTATGCAGGGATGCAGAGACGGCCATAGGTGGCGTCGAGACAGTCGTGATGCGGATCGGCCAGATGGTCGGCGATCGTCAAAACGGTATCTGGAACGAGACCGAGGCGCCGCCGCTCATGATCAAGTCTGCGCAGACTCTCGGCTGCCTTCCCGATCTCGACGATCAGCTCTACTGGCTTCCGGTCGATGCGGCTGGCTTCGTTGCTGCGCAGCTCACCTCTGTCCCCACCAGCTCGCCGACCACGCTCGTCCACGTCACCACCAAAGCCGCGCTGCCGTGGTCCGAGATTGTCTCGACCCTTGCTCGTCCGGAGTACCTCGGCGACTCCTTCTCCGTCGTTCCTCATGCAGAGTGGGTGCAGAGGTTGAAACGCTCCGATTCCAACCCTGCCAAGAACCCCACCATCAAGCTGCTCACTCACTTCGAGACCAGTCTCGCCGAAAAGCAGGCCGGCATCGACTTCCGCGGCTCCTTTTCCTCGCTTCATCTCCAGGAGCTCTTTGCGCGGGCGGGGCTGGCGAATCAGATCGATCAAGCTCTGGCTGCGTACAGTCCGGCTCACTTTGAAAAGACGCTTCAGGCGTGGAAGGCATCCACGTTCCTGCGCTAAATTCGCTTTCTTTCCGTCCTCTTGCTGCTGATCATTGCAATCATGTAGATCTCCTTTCCTGCCATCACATGAGATTGATTTCATTGCGCCCACTGTGGCAATCGTGGCTGTGGCATCATGACTGCGCACGGGCTGGTCTACTGTGGGACCACTGCTGATGCACCCACATCTACCTGCATTGTAACAGCAAGTGAGTACGATCTTCCTATCGCTCTCTGACCCTGTAGTCTGAGGCCACACTTTCAGAATTCAGGCGGGTGGCAAGGCAGGGCACAACAGACAGCAAAGGCCACTCCGTTAGCGTCGTACTCCAAAACCTTTGCCGCGAGATGAATTCGTCCCGATCCAGCCTAGTCGTTAGCCCACCTTTGCCAACGACCCCTGCTACAAGCACATGGACCCACACACTAGGGCGCAGGCGTGCGTGATCCGAGAGTACATGAACGCACAAGTGCTTTAGAGCCCGTGCTATAGGCAACTGTCCCGCCGTATAAAAACTCACCATTCGGCCCCCAACCTTGCAAAAGTTACCCCTCACCTCCTCGCCCCTTCCTTTCTCCACCCCGTTCGTCCTGCATCATCCTATCTTGCCTTCCCAAAGGCCATATTCAGGATGAAGCTTCCTTTCGTGCTTCTGGCACTAGCCATCTCGACCAATGGTAGGTACGCATGCGGCCTACCCCTGATGACGACGCGTGATTACTGACCTTGGCGCCCCTATCCTTTGCCTGCGGTGTTTCCGTTCACCAGCTCTTCGACTTCCCGTGATTCGTCGAGACACTGGCTCCACCAATGATATCCCCACTCTCCCTTCGAACCCCAACGAGAAGGGCCCCGGTCCGGAGAAGAGACTCGAGACCAGTCCCGGAACTGGCCGTGGAGACGGAGCAGAAGAGATGTATGCCGCGGACCGCGACAAGCTCGACATCGAGCTCATCAACAAGCCCGGCGGCAAGTGTCTGTTCGACATGAACACGTTTGTCGAGACCAACCTCAACTATGACTCGGACGGCGGTCTGTATGCCGAGCTGATCCGCAATCGGGCCTTCCAGGATGGCGACGACTCCGTGTTCCAGCAGGGCAAGAGTGATGCCATTGGCTCTGGCTCGCTCAGCGGCTGGCAGCCCACTGGGTCTGCTCAGCTCTCGCTCGTTCAGACCAACCCTCTTTCGGCTGCGCTTCCTACCTCTGCCAAGGTCGTCTGCCCCGCCGATGCCATCAAGAACCCCAGTGGAACGGCCACCTTTGGTATCAAGAACTTTGGCTTCTTTGGCCTTCCCGTTCAGGCCGGCTGGACATACACCGCCAGCTTCTACATTCGCTCCGACAAGGTCAAGAAGTTTAACCTCAAGATCGGTCTCTACAACGCGAACCAGGATGTATGCTACGACGAAAAGGTCGAGTACGTCCCCGTCACCGACAAGTGGCAGCAGGTGTCGGTCAAGTTGACCTCGAAGCAGAACTCTCCCAACATCAACAACGTGTTTGCGGTGACTGCGGACTGCGCAGACTCGAACGAGTTCCAGATCAACCTGGTCAGCGTGATGCCGCCCACGTACGAGGGCACCGTTGTGCGACAGGACCTGGCGAAGAAGATGGAGGCATTCGCACCCAGAGCCATCCGCTGGCCGGGAGGAAACGATCTGCTCGGCCCCACAATCGCCTCCCGCTTCCAGTGGAACAACACGCTCGGCGCACTCACCGACCGTCCCGGCCGCCTCGGCAACTGGCACGGCTGGAACACAGACGGCCTCGGTGTAGTCGAGATGTACAACTTCATCACAAAGCTAGGCGCCAAGCTGATCGTCGGCCTCTGGGCAGGCGTCGACGCTAATGGCAACTCGGTCCCTCTGGACCAGCTCGATCCCTACGTTCAGCAGCAGGTCGACTTTGTCCACTTCCTCCTCGACACCGACGGCAAGTTTGCCGACATGCGCGTGAAAAACGGCGGCCCCAAACAGCCCTACCCCGTCTCGGCGTTTATGATTGGCAACGAGGGGCAGGTGTATAACGACAAGACGGTGCCGTATCAGACTCGGTTCGACAAGATTGTCGGGGCGCTCAAGAAGGACTTTGCGAGCCATGCTGGGTTTGACGAGATCGACCTGATCGCGTCGGCTGCGATCACGGTGCCTACGGGCTGGAAGTACAGTGTTGATCTGCTCAACGAGCCGCTCTACGGCACACCCCAGACTTTTGTTGATCGATACCACGTCTATGACAAGGCGGGTGGTAACAATACCGTGTACTACAGCATGGAGATGGCAGTGATCAACAGCGGCATGGAGCCCAACGACAACATCTGGTTCGGCCCCGGTCGTCTACACCACAGCATCCTCCAAGGCTCCCTCGCCGAAACAGTCGCACTGCTCGGCATGGAGAACAACTGCGACATCGTCCGCGGCGCAGCCTACGCGCCCGAACTCCAGAACGACTCGGACGAACGCGCTCACCAGTCCACCCCGGGCCTGCTGGAATTCGATACCGAGAAAGTCGTCAGTTCCACCTCCTGGCTGATGCAGCGGCTGATCAGCAGCTACCGCATCGAACAGAAACTGCCGCTCGACACGCATGATGCCGACGTCCACAATTCGGTCTATACCTCTGCTGGTCTGAGTGCCTCGGGTGACCTTGTCGTCAAGTTCGTCAATTACAAGGGTAAGGCTGAGACAGTGTCGCTCAACACGGATTGGGATCCTGTCGGCATCGACTGTGTTAAAGTCGCTGGTGGTCCGCTCGACTCAAACACCCTCGAAAAGGAGCTCGTGCAGATCAAGGCTTGCACTGGCGCAAAGGTCAGCGCTGGCACCGCCACCGTTCCTCTTGACCCCTGGTCCTTTACCGTCGTCTCGCTCAACCTCAAGAGCAAGGTCGCCCCCGCCACCAAGGCCTCCAAGCCTTGAGATGACTCGGCGCTCTTCTGATTGCGTCTGCACTTTGTTTCCCGCTCCGCGCAGTACTTTCCTCTTTGCTCTGCGCGTTTTTCTTCCGCTTTCCATATTTTTGCTCCGTCGCTGATCATCGTCTATCGCGAATCACTCCATTGTCACTGCGGTTGCTCCAGCTTTGGTTTTCTCAGAAACACAGCTTTGTTATCCCTCTGTGTTTGTTACGTACTGTGATGTGGTCCTCCAACGGGTGACGGGTGAGCATAGCACAGAAAAAATTCTTGGTCATTAAGTAAAGAGTCAGAGTCTAAAGTGGGCCTGGGTTCTAAGAAAGCGAATCTAAAAGGACCATAGGCTGCCGGGCAGCCGATTAAACAAAAAAAATATATATATAAATGTCATGAGAGAAAGAGAGGGGGCAATGCAGTTAGACAAAAGCGGTGCCGTTCCAAGACTGTTTGGAGTAATCAACGGTTTGTGCCTGGAGAGCGCCCGATGCGGGGGTGATACCATAGTTGATGGGGCGGGAAAGCCTATTAGCACCGGCCTTTACGTTGAACTGAGCGAGGAGAATCTCGTCGGATTGGGGGAGGGAGATGTTTCTGTAGCCATAGAAGTTGGCGTTGAGCTGTTGCTTTGTGAATTCGAGTTCAAAGTAGCCACGGTAGTCGCCTTCGGCCCATTGGAGGTTGCGGTTGATGGAGACGAGTTGTTGGGCGGCCTTGGTGTATTGGTCCAGAGTGAGGCCTCGACCGTAGCTGGGGGGGGATGATACAGCGGTGCCTGCAAACTCGACTCCGATTGCACCCTCGCCTGTAGCTGGGTCGTATTGGGTTCCGTTCAGAAGGGCGTCGGGAACTGTGTCGTATACCCAGTTGGCGTGGCTGTCGCCAGACAGAATGATGGTGTTTTCGACGTTGTTGTCCGTGATCGTGTTGAACAGTCGTCGTCGGTTGGCCAGGTATCCCTAATGACGCCGAGTTGGAAAGCAAACGAATGTCAAAAAAAAAAGACAGAGGAGGGTGGGTTAGTTATACAAGCAGCACGATTGTCAATTTGCGCGCGCGTGCGTGCATCCAAGCATGATTCGAGATCCGCCTAGATGGAGCAAGCTCTACGTCAACCGATGCGAAAGGGAATAACAACATACCTGCCAAGAGTCGGCATTGTACATAAAGTCAGGCTGTCCATAGTTGAGCCAGTTAGTAATGATCTGCTGGCCAATGACCTTCCAAGTGGCGCCGCGTTTCTGCGATTCGATGAGGTTTCGATAGAGCCAGCGTTCCTGTTTGCCGCCCATCAGGCTGCGGTCGGTGTCGTTTGCCAAGGCAGCGATCTCGTCCGAGTCGTAGTACTTGTCCGTGGCGGATCGGTCAAACTGTCGCGTATCCAGCAGATGCAGATCCACAAGGTTGCCGAAGCGGAAGCTGCGCCAGATGCGAAGCTCCTCCGAGCCAAACCCGGGTCGAATCGGGAACCACTCAAAGTAGGCTTTGACTGCATTGAGCTTGCGGTCGGTGAATCGGACTCCTCGAACCGTGCCGCTTTCGGTGTTGTTGCTGTCTGCGCTGCCAAACTTGTCGGCTAAGTTTGACACAAAAATAACAAGGGATCCAGATGCAACGGTTTGTTTAGTAAGTCTAGTCTAGGGCGGGGGTCAATGGCAAGCGGATGAAAGTGTACGTACTGTTGTCAGCCACCTCGTGGTCATCCCAGATAGTGAGGGAGGTGGTACGCTGCATGAGGGCGATCATGTCCTTGTCTGCACGGTAGGTCGCGTATCGTCGGCGGTAGTCGTCGAGAGTGACGATTTCCCATTCCGGGTCGGGGAGACGGTTGATTGCAGTTCCGTCTCCGTAGGTCTCCTGGCCCTCTACGGTCTTACCGTCACCACGGTACTCGTAAATGATGTCGCCGAGGTGGACAAAGTAGTCGACGTTGTTTCGGGCGGCTGCGGCGGCGTAGGCCTGGAAGTAGCCAAAGGGGTAGTTGGAGCAGCTAAAGACGCCGACTTTGAGGGAGTCGTATTCGTCGTCGTCGGGTTCAGGGAGGGAGAGGAAGGTGCCGGTGGGGGAGACGACCGAGTGGTCATGGCACTGGAAGAAGCGGTACCAGTAGCGGGTGTTGGGGGACAGACCGGTGGTTTCGACCTTGAACGAGTAGCCGACATCGGCGGTAGTCCAGGCATAGCTATCGTCGACGAGGTTGGTAGACGACCAGTCGTTCTCGGCCTTGGAAGTCTGGTATCGAAGGCAGATGGGCAGCTCGGTGGCATTACCATCCGCATAGGGGTGTGTCCAAAGAATGGCCGAGTCGGTGGTGGGATCACCCGCAGCAACACCGTACTTGAACGAGATCTTGCCCTTGTACGCCTGTTCACCGTACTGTCCGACCGAGTCGTCGTACTTGTCTACGAGGAAATCAGCCTCGGTTTTCCAGCTGTTGCGCTTTGCTTTGCCCTCGACCTTGTTGGCAACGTAGTCGTGGTACGCACGCTTCTTGATGGTTGCGCCAATGTGGCCGATATCGTGAGCGAGGCCATTGCCGATCAGAACCGAGGGCGATCGGTAGGCCAGGTTGCGCTCGAGTGGAGGCAGCGCCGTGACCGAACCGGCCAAGACGAGTGCCACAATGGCTCCAATGGCTGCCTTCATTGTTGATGTTGAGGGGCGAGGATGTCTTGGGGAAGCGACTACCGGCGGCGACGGAGATGGATCCTCACAGACTCTGTTTTATAGTAGCTTGCATTTGACCGCGGGACGGGGATGAACGGCGACTTTGCCGGAGCCCTGGTCCGCTACACTACACTGCTCTGCTCTGCTCCCGTCACAAATGCTCATAGCTACACAGCTACAGTACGTACCAAACAGACCGTCTCGCTCTCTCGCTAAGCTGGCTTCCGTGGCAGTCTCGAGCCTTTTGCAAGAAAGAGGACGGGAAGCTCTCCGAGATTTCCTTTTCTTTGGCACGAGGTGGGAAGTTCGGCTATCCAATTTGTCCACCGTGCGAGCTTGTCAATTGTGCTGCTCCGACTGGCTGTTGCAGTACTACAGTATAGGACAGGAGGAGACGAGTGGAATCGAGGATCGACGACCAATGTACAAGAATGAATTGCAATACAGTACCACGATGCGCATCAACAGGAACGTTTCTTCGGCTGACAGATCAAGCTTTTCGAGGCGAGGCGAGGCGAGGCGAGCCTTGGAACGGAGGGACAAGCTGTGCAATCATCTAGGGCCGTACTGTACAGGGAGAGGGGAGAGCGTGGGAGAGTAAAGAGAGCGAATGAGACCGTGCGAAATGGTCATACATTTCTGTCCCTTTTGGGAAGGGGGGGGGGGGGAGAGAGACGAGTCGAGTCGAATGGGCTTGAAGCGACGGTGGTTTGCAGCAGCACGATGACGGGTCTGTTGCGCACGGGTGGCCAACGATGCGTCGCTTGTAAAGAGGCACAAAGCGGCATCCTCTTGAAGAGGGGAGGAAATCGTTGGAATGGCTTGTGCTGAAGGAACCTCAACAGGTTGTTGGAGCGGCCTGGCAACAGCCGAGACAAACTAACGAGGTAAGCGAGGCAAGATGTACTGACTCCTTCCTCCCATACAAGTACCGTACTCGACTACTGTATACTGAACTGAACTCTGGTGTACTGTTTACATAGTGGCTACAAGGGGACCCTTGGATCGCCGTCGTCGACCTCTTTTTCTTGCAAGCTTCCAAGAATAGACGCCGAGCTAAGGCTGTCATGTTGGGCAAAAGAGCCCAACCAAAGTCCAAGTGAGAGAGAGCGTGTTGAAACAGGGACCAAAGCACGTCAACTGCCCAACTCCGCCCCCGTCGCCCATATGACCATGACAAAGTGCTGTCATTTCTGTCCACTTTCTTGCACTTTATTCCAAATAGGATATGATTTTGTTTGGAGAGTGGGTTTTTTTATTTTTATTTTATTTTTTAGTTTATTTTTTGTTGGTCGTGGTTAATAAGCGAGGTGCGAACGTGGACACACGTTTTCACAACAGAGCCAGCGAGCGAGCGAGCGAGCGAGCATCTCTGCTTCTACGGTACAACGTCCTTGCTTGTTGTTGCTCGTTGAAAAAAAGGCGGCCCGGATCGGCGGTACTCGGTGTGTACGGATGTGGGCGGAGAGTCGGTGCACCGATGCGACATCACATGCATCAGCGGAACCGGTCAATCCGTGCCTGTCTTTGGTCATTTGTCCGCACGAGGCCGTCAAGAGAGAGCCGCGCGCGGAGAGAGAGAGAGAGAGATAGAGAGATAGATAGAGAGGAATCGCCGTGCTTACTCCGAACCGACGCAACGCACAGATCGTTGGGTTTCGCGCACAACCAGACTGCTAACTATAATTGACTATTGGGGGATGGTGGGGGGTTTGAGGTGATACAGCACAGTAAAAAGCAAAGTGAATGTAAACAAAACGCATAGGGATGGCTGTTCTAGAGACCAAGACGCGACAAGAGAGCCTTGCGGTTGACACCGGGAAGCTTGACCTTAAAGACAAAGATCTGGGTGGGGACGTCCTGCGGGTACTCTGCAGCGTAGTCACCAATGGCGCGCATGTGGCCGGACTTTGTCTGGAAGTCGTTGTCCGAGATGGAGAGGATGTAGTACTCGTCCTTGTCGAACTTTGTGGTAGACTTCTTGGGGGGAAGGGTTGGGAGGACGATGAGGCTTTCGATCTTGGCGGCGATCAAGGTGGGGTCGACAGGTTCGTTCTGTGCATGCATACCGAACTTGGGCAGGTCGACGAGGTAGTCGATGAGCGTGGTGTAGCCAGCGAGGCTGATACCGTCGACCACCTTGCCCTTGGGAGCGACGGCGCCGGTTGCGGTGTCGTACTGGCTACCGGCGATGTTGGTGGCTTTGGAGAGATCCAGAATGTCGACGGCCTTGTAGCTGGCGTCGGTCTCGCTGTCGCCGAATCCGTTGCCGTCGCGGACAAGCAGGCCGAGGGTCTTGGCGCCGAGGTAGATCAGGTCGCTGACGTTGCGGGCCTTGCCCTTGCTCGACGTGGCCACCTTGAAGACGTACTCGCCGACAAGCTTGGCAGCCGAGCCAGGATTGGGACCCTTCCGGAACGAAGAGACACTAGACAGGCCGGAAATGTCCCATTCAAACACACGCAGGTAAGGAGCGCCCTCGCCGCCATCCTGCACGAGCGCACGCTGGAGAGCAGCAAAGAGGCGGTTACCGTCAAACGACACGGCCAGGCCCTCAAAGCCACCGTTGGGGCTGCGACCCGAATCGGGCGTCGCCTGCGAGGTAAAGTTGACCCGTCCGTTGATGCGAGGGATCACGGCCTCGGGCGGGGTGATGTAGGCAATCACGGTGCCGTCCGAAGCAAGCTTGTAGATGCCCGGGGTGTACTCGTCCGACACCCAGAAGGTGCCGTCCGGGCTGGCAGCAAGGCCCTCGGCGTCGAACGAGATCGAGTTGAGACTGGTGCCGTCGGCTGCAGCGAGGGGACCGTCGGTGGGGACCTTGGTAGAGAGGCCACCCGTGCGCACCTTGGTGGGATCGAGACCGGTGGTGTTGCGCTTCTTGGCAACTGCCTCGTGGTAGAAGAGCGTGCTCTGGTACTCCATATCAAACAGCTTCACGGCCTTTTCAAACGACAGGTTCTTGGTGCCCGTGTACTCGGTGAACTCAAAGTCGAACGTGTGATGACGAGCAACGTAGTCGATGGTCTTTTCAACATTGTATCCACGGTCGGGCTGCGCATACAGCGAGCCACGGTACTTGTTGCCGCGTCGCTCAAAGTGGCCGGGCACGAGAGCGGCAGCAGAGCCAAAGCCGCCGAGGGTCTCGTTGTTGCTATCGCGGTTGCTAGCGGCGTACTGGCCGATGGCGACGAGGCCTTCGTACTTGAACTGGGTGGGGTCAATGCCGGCTTTCGAGCTGACCGCAGCGCCAGAGGCGGAGAGAGCGCCGAGCAGCGGCAAGGCGAGGAGCAGCTTTGAGAACATTTTGATGTTTCCTTGACAGAGGACCTTGAGGATGTGGTTCAGAGAGACAGGGAATGGAGGGTCTCTTGCCAGTCCTGACTTTATACAAGTGCGACGTCGAGGAAGCGAGGGTCTGAGATGCCAAGACTCGCTACGGGGTTCCTGGAGAGCACGTCAGGGTCTGCAGACCAGCTGCTGCTGGGGAGAGTTGTGTCACCGGACAGCAGGACGAGTGTAGGAACCGCGAGCGCCGAGATGAAATGGACCCACTCGCATCGTGTTGATGCCTGCAAGAAGACCGAGCTCGCACATCTCGGAGACGAGATTGCCCGGTTTGCACTTTGCAATTGAGTTAAGGCGTGCTCTGGGTCTCTACGTTGGGTGCTTTGGTGTTTTGCGCGATGCCGGAGCTATTGTTGTCGGAGCGGATGTCGAGACGAGCAGGGGAAGCATGTAAGCGAGAAGATCATTGCGAAGAAGAAGGTACATTACTGTACTGTCCATGTCGGCTATGCTTGCAAGGCCGACAATGGACGCTGCAATTGGACCGCACGTGTTCACTTACGTGCAGAAAACATCATCCTCCACTTGCGAATTTATTATTAATTGTTAATTGCTTACTTACCCTTAGTGGTCCCATTATTGTACAGTACTCTACTCCGCCTCTAAACAGCACTCTACTCACTCTCTATTGCACCTCGTCCTCCATACCTTGCCCTCTCAACGACGGAAGTGTACAGTGCAGTGACCAGCATGGACACCGTCGTCGCAGGCGCATTGGCCGCCTTTACCGTCGATCTGCTCATCTATCCGCTCGACACCCTCAAGACCCGTCTGCAGGCACCCGACTTTCACTCTCGCTTTCCCTCGGGTCGCGGTCTCTATGCCGGCCTCTACCAGGGCGTTGGCAGTGTCATTGTAGCCACCCTGCCCGCAGCTGGCATCTTTTTCACCACCTACGAACACGCCAAGAGTCACCTGGCCGGTCCGGAATCGCCGCTTGCCAATGCGCCGCCCGCGCTCTCCCACATGCTCGCCAGCTCGACGGCAGAGCTCGTCTCTTGCCTCGTCCTAACTCCGGCCGAGATCATCAAGCAGCGCGCACAGGTCGTCAACCGACAAGTCGCCTCTTCTTCTTCTTCCTCCTCTTCAAGAACATCAGCCAGTGCTGCCTCTACCGCAAAGAAAGTCGTGCAGGATGTCTCAGCCGAGGCAGGCAACAGGCCCAAGGCACGTCTCCTCTCGTCGTTTGGTCGGTCTTACCTCGCGTTAGCCGGCCGTAATCTGCCCTTTACCGCAATACAGTTTCCCATGTACGAGTCGCTACGAAAGACGTTTGGTCAATGGGCAGGTCTCACTGCAGGCACACACAGCGAGGATGGAGGTGTCGACGACGTGCGCTCCTCGGACGACTTTAAGCGCAAGGCCAGACAAGACAAGACTAGCGTCGGGACCGAATTCGTCAAGGCCGGCTTGGTGTCTGGAGGCTCGGCGGCGATAGCCGGATCCATCTCGGCCGTGGTCACCACGCCCATCGATGTAGCCAAGACACGCATCATGCTCGACACCGGTGCAGCCGGCACCAAGCCGCTCGGCGTCATCGACACCATGCGACAGATTGCTGCCAAAGAGGGTCTCAAAGCGCTTATGAAGGGTGGTGCGTTGCGTGGCGCCTGGACTGCTCTCGGTGCCGGCGTCTACCTCGGCAGTTACGAAACTGGAAGATTGTGGTGGCGAGATCGACAGCAGAGATTAAATCAGTAAAGACAGCAGCACACATGATTGATACCACATTCGCATCTAGCAGCATTTTCAATAGAGCACATTTTGTCAGCTTCTCGCGGCGAGATCGCGCTGAGCAGAGCAGAAAAGAGCAAGCCTGGTCGTCATTTGCGGCATTGGAACAAACATGATGAGGAGAGCGCCCATGTCGTTAGATTGCAACACTGCCGCTGATGCAGAGCTGACACTGGCCGCCGATCCAGATGCGATCGTTGCCATTGGCGTCCTTGTTCTGGCTGTCGACTTTGACGGAGATTCTGCCTTTGCGTCCGAGCACCGTACCCTGCGAGTTGGTGTACTCAGTTGCGGGGGAACGACCAGTGAGCGCAAGCCATTTGGCGATACCGGCGTTGAGAGAGCCAGTGACTGGATCCTCGCCAATGTCTTCGAAGCTGAAAGCCCTTACCTCGTAGGCTAGTGACTCGCCATCGGCATTCTTACCGTCCGGATACGCGCCAATGATGCCGAAAATGAGATCCTTAAAGTCGTCGCCATTCTTCGGCTGAATACCCAGCACCGTATCGGCATTCTTCAGCATGACGCCGATCCAAGGAGGGCCGTTGTGCACCCAGCTCGAATCCAGCACCTCAGATGGGTCGATGTTGAGCACCTGACAGACTCGGCCCAGTGTCTCTTGGTCCACGGCGCCGTACCGGATAAAGTCGGGCGCAACAAAGCTGATGGTGCCGTCTTGGTGCGACACCTTGATCTCGACGTTGCCGACTCCGCACTCTTGCACGATCTTTTCTTCTGTCGATGTCTCGCCCTGTGAAGAGGCCGAGCTGGTATTCTGCCTGCGATGCTGTAGAAAGGAGAAGCAGCTTCCCAGAGTCGGATGTCCTGCAAACGGCAGCTCTGTGGTGGGTGTAAAGATCTTGAGACAGTAGTCGGCACCTGACTCGGTGGAAGCAGGCAGCAGGAAGGTAGTCTCTGAGAGGTTTGTCCATTTGGCGAACCTTTGCATTGCCTCTTGGGATGGGATAGGGGCGCCCTTTTCCATACAGTTGACCACTGCCACCGGGTTACCAAAGTAGGGTGTCGCGGTGAAGACGTCCACCTGGTGGAAGGGGTACATGTTTGGCTGCGTCATTGGTTGGTGAGACTCCAGCTGCCAGTATAGAGAGCGCTTATGTTGAGCGGACTGTAGTTTTCGGCGATGGGTCTGTGGATCTTATATATAGAGTAGGGTAAGGCCAATGCGTGCAGCGAAGGGTACTTGCTCATTTGGACGAGTCATGTTGGACAAAATACAATTTAGGTTAATGCATGCATGGCTTTAGCGGCAATGCAAAGTGGACCCTGACCCGCAAGTGGAGGCTCTAACCTAACAGTCAACGTTTTTTTTTCTCACTCTCACTCTTGGTGGAGTACACATGCACGCGTGCATATGTCAGTGGATCCCACCGCCACCGTACCACCACTACTCTACTCGACTCAGCTTTATCATTGCTATACCTCCTCGTCTTGATATCCAGCTCTGGTGCAAGTACGATCCTGGAGGGAAACAACAATGTGATCTGGAGCCATGGCGCCATCAGCGGCGGTCTCTCCGAACAAGAGGAGGAAGCTCACTCCGAGTCCTTCCAAGCAGGCAGGCTTGGCGGCGCAGCCCTCCCTCTTTGCCTTTTTCCAGAACGGATCACAAAACCAACAGGAGGACATCACTTCCACGACAGTCGTCCAAGACCGTCCATTTGCAGCCAGCACTAAAACGGGACCCCAGTCACTCACCGAGAAGAAAACCTCCGAATGTCCATTATGTGCCAAGAGAGTTCCGTTCAGCACGATTCAGGCACATGTCAACACCTGCCTCGATGCTGCGTCAGCATCATCGGCAGATCCGGTTCCAAAGTCAGAGATCATCGCGAACAATATTGACAGCATAGACGCAGCTATCCAGCCTGATCGAGCCAGTAGCTCCTGCTCACCGGCACCCCTATCTCCTGCGGCCCCTCAGTCACTCGCTTCCGACGTCACATCAGCACGCAACCTGGCTCCCAAAATGACGCCGATTAGCGACTTGGCTTCGTCCCTCAATGCGACGGCCTCGCCGACCCAATCCACGTCCCTTCCAAAGCCTGACTCCGCAGCAAAGAGCGCAGGCACCGGCAACTTTCTCACTTCAGCCCGAAAGGCCGCCTCTTCTGCCTTTACCGTGCTGATGAAGTCTCACTCCGAGTCCAAGCAGTGGGCAACCGCAGATGCCGTCGAGGCAGCCAACTACCGTGGCAAGGCCCGAAGCCGCCCCGAGGCCCGCACCGCTCCCTTTTACAAGGCACTCGAAGGCATGCCGCTTACCGTTGATGCCTTTCGATTTGGCAAGATCGAAGGGTGCAGAGGCTACTTTTTGACTCATTTCCACAGCGACCATTACGGCGGTATGACGGCCAACTGGAACCATGGCCCCATCTACTGTAGTGTCACCACTGCCAATCTCTGTCGGACCCACCTGGGCGTTGATCCACAGTGGCTGCGTCCACTGCCGATGGAAGTGGCTGTCCCCGTGCCGGACAGTGGCGGTGTCACCGTGACCTGCATCGAGGCGAATCACTGTCCTGGTTCCTGCCTCTTTCTTTTCGAAGGCCCGCAAACCTCGCAGCTTCTATCACGCAATCATGCGAGTCCCTACATCGGCACCGGTCGCATATTCCGCTATCTGCACTGTGGTGACTTTCGCGCCAGTCCGGTCCACACAAACCATCCCTCTATCGCGGGTAAAAAGCTCGACATTATCTATCTCGATACCACGTACTGCAATCCACGGTACTGCTTTCCGGCACAGGATCAGGTCATTGAGGCTTGTGCAGAGCTTGTTCGTAGGGTCATGCCTGAGGAGCAGCTCGACTGCAAAGCTCTCGTCAAGAAGCAAGACGAGGAAGAGGAAGAAGAAGAGGACTGGAGACAGCCGCCACCGAGACGTGCTAGAGGCGGCATCGACCGTGATAGCTCGACGGCAACCGCATTTAAGGGCTGGTTCGAGACAAAACCCGGCAACCCGTCGCCTTCGACATCAGACGGCGCCCTCGTCAAGCAGGAGGATGCTGATCCTGAATCCCTCAGCCTCAAGGGAGAGGATGACGGTCTCGACTACGACGAAGAAGATCTCTTCCTAGGCGAAGAGTCGAATGACCTCGACGCGGAAGAGCCTGCTACCGCAAGGGTCAAGCTCGAGCCATCCGAAGAGGCGGTCCTTGACTTTGATCCTGTGCCCAATGACACAGCTGATGGCAATCGAGATACTTTGGAAACGATCCAAGTCAAGAAGGAGGAACCCAATACTGTTTCGGGCAATATCGGGGACACGGAAGCAGCAGCTGCGACATCGTCCAACTGGCTGACAAAGCATGCCGAGAGCAAGACCGAATGCACATCGACGGGTCGGAGAAAAGGAAGGCTGCTTGTCGTGATCGGAACCTACACGATCGGAAAAGAGCGGATCGTCAAGGCTGTTGCTCGCGCGATGAACTCCAAGATTTTCTGTATGGATTCGCGCAAGTATCGAGTGTATCAGCAGCTGGAGGATGCGGAGCTGCACTCGATGTTGACGAGGAGTCCAAGTGCGTGTGTGCACGTTACAAACCTGCATGCTATCAACGGGGAGGGGTTGAGGGATGTGGTTGCCGCTCTCCGGGCAAGAGGGCATGACTTTACACATGCGATTGCATTCCGTCCCACGGGATGGACGTATAAACCACCGGCTGGGATGGACACGGTTTCGCCGAGTCTGGATCGTCTCGTTCAGTGGAACCAGTCTCGATCGTTCGGTCCCCAGCATCTCTTTCCTACTAGGGATAGCACGCCGGATTACATGATCTATGGTGTTCCGTACTCGGAACACTCGAGCTTCTTTGAGCTCACGGCGTTTGCTCTCTCCACCAGGTACGATCGGATTATTGCCACTGTCAACGTGGGAAACCCCAACAGCAGAGCAAAGATGGCAAAATGGTTCGAGAAATGGGCCATGGAGAAACGCCGCCGTGACAAACTCGGCCTGGATTGCCTCGACGCTCGCGCCGTCACTTACTGGTGAACCCCAGCATAACTTGTTCAGTCGTACATTGCAATTAAAAGTGTGCCATGCTTTTTGCGTTTGGGTTGGAAAAAAAGGTACAATGGGGTCCCACTCGTTGGGTCGAGTCGGGATGAGTGCGATATAATTATATATTATGAGCATGAGAGACATGGAGGGTGATGCGATGTAACAGCCAAGGTGTTTCCTACTCGCCTAGTGCAGTGGAACGGTAGCACATGCAGGGTTCCCTATTTTCCGTCTTTGGGAACGCGCCCAAGAGTCGACGTGCATACTGTACAGCACTGAACTAAGCTCGACCGCTCGGGCCAGAATCAAGCCAAGTCGATTCAACAGTACCACAGTAGCTGTGTAACTCATCGCATCACATCAACATAATATTCTTGTCTTCTGTACTGTACTTTTTACGATCAGGGACGTTGTTGAAACCTTGTCTCTCGGAACTTGTACATTGACAACGGCCTTCGGAGAACAGACAATCAATACCGAACGGATCATACTGTAGCGTACACGGATCACCATGTCGATGACAAGACCTGTTGTTGGTAGCGGCCTCGGTAAGTCTGCCTGCTTCTCCTGTCGACGAAGACTTAAAATACTCTCCCCACTAACCCTCTCCTTTCCTTTCCCTTCTTCGGATCTTCAACCCGCGATCTCGGACACAACAGCCGGCTGCTGTACCGTGGTATCTGTATTCGGAGCCTGCATTCTGGCCATTTTTGGATACGGGTTTCAGCACAACTGGCCAGCATTGATGGGCAGCACCGAGGATCCGGAAGACGGCATCGCCGTAGGCGCAACCTGCTACATCGCCGCCCTCATCTATGTCGGTCTCATCGCCTTTTGCACCTGCCAACTCGGCGTTCATCGTCGTTACTCGCGTATCCAACTATAGCCGTCATCTGTTTTGCCGACTGGACAACGACAAGACGCAGCAGATGCAGACGCAGACGCACACACACTCTCTCTCCTCTCTGAAGAACAAACCTTTTGTCTCTAGCAGCTCTCGTCGCATCTTTCACAACCTCCACCTCATATCTGTGTATACCCTCCACTAGACAGTCAAAGCTTTCATCTCCATCATGCTAGGATTCAGTGAGCTTCGATGGCCTTGATAGTCGGCACGAGCTGCTAAACTCGGGGTCGGATTCTAGCGGCCACGAATTGCGATTAGTCTCGCGTGCCAACAGTCGAGTCAAAAGTCTAACAAATACCTTTCCTTTACTGTTAGATCGTAATACTATCCTCTAAATTCCCACTTTCCGCGATCTGACATGCAGCGTATATTCCAAGAGGATGTTTCGTGTGGTGACCGGTGGACACCACGGCGGTACCTTGGTGGGAATTCGTTGCTGCGCCATGATGTACCACATCGCTGGGCCGGGTTCATAACGATACAACGAGCGAGTACGGTTCCTGATTGTCACGGTCGGAGAAAATGGAATGTAGATCGGACTGCAACGTTACCACGCTGTCAAGGCGGTCACCAGCCAAGCAACGTCGGAATGGGATTCACACTGGCAACTGGCAACTGGCAGACACGTTGGTGTGCACCGCCAGTATTGGACTGGACCGGAAAAACGGCGTCGGAAGGTGAGGTGCCCAATCCGATAGGGCGCCGGAATCCGAGGACAAGCCTCGCATTCGCTGTACAACTTCCAAATTTATTCCCTGATTTTTTCGCTGTTTGGAGACTGATGATTTGCGACTCGCGGCGAGCTCGGAATTGTCAATCGTAAATCGCCAATCGGAGCAGCGGCGTTGCAGAGCGTGCTACCGCACCGTATTCCAGGAGGGAAGGAAATGTGGGCAGAATGGCGCGCGCATAGATAGCGAAAGAGCAAGGGAGAGCTGGGGGGAGCCGCGGCGACTTGCAAAACGCGGCTCGGCTCCGCTCAGCCCTGCTCAGCTCAGCCCGACTCGACTCGACTCACAAGTGCGCTACTGTACCGTGCACAGCAGTGCTGTATCCATGCGGTGTTGGTGTGCATACAAAAGCGGAAGTTGCATGGCAAGTTCGCTGCAACGCTAGGACGGGAGTGTCTACGATCCGCGGATACTAGCTCCTACCTCTGCTTCGGACTGGTACTCTGCCGCTGCTACCATCTACAGCAAGAAAAGGGCAGGATGGAAAGAGAACAAAAAGCAAACAATGCAAACGATGCAAATCACAGGGGTCTGCGCGGCGAAAAGCAAGGATAATGTGGCTCCGATGTGCCCATCTACACTTGGATCGCAACGCTGGCATTACCGCACCGCAACAATGCCATCGATGCACCATCAACAAGAGCAGCAGCAAGCTAACAAAGGAATATGGTTCAGATGTGCGCAGAATCCCGTTGCTTCGGCAGAGACTTGGAGCGGCCGAACGCTCAGCCACGTAGAGTACTGTACAGGCCTTTTTTCTTTGCTAGCTGACAGAAAAACGGATTCTGGTGTGGTTTCCAAGCGGCTGGGGCGGCTGCAGGGACAGCAAGCCATCTGGTCGGGGCTGTCGAGAAACGGAGCGGGAGCCGAAAATGCACAAAGGAATAAGCACATTGGAAATATGCGCAGCAGCCGCACTCGAGATCCGCAAGCCGCGAGCCGCACCCGACATGATGATATTGTTTGAATTTTTATTTTTTATTTGGTCATTGCAACCGAATCACTGCAGATGCGCGCTACTCCACTTTAGAACCAGCGAGTGGGAAAGAAACAAAGTGTCAATTTACTGCAGTACAGTACGGTGTGATGAAACAAGGTCAGAATGCGAGGAGAGGAGAGAGAGACAGAGAGAGAGAGATGTGTGCAAGTACAGTACTGTAGTGCGTGTGTGTCGGCTAAAGCGTTAATGAGGCGGCCCATGGGCTCGGTTGCGCCGCTTCGCTTGGCTGTCAGTACAGTACTCACACTGGCGGCACTCTTAGCTTACCTGTACACAGTACTGTACTGTACAGTACAGAAGAAGCTGGCTGGCTCAGTACTGTCTCGGTGGTGCTCTTTCACTGGCACGCTACAGTACCGCACAACAGTGACCGCCGCTTCCCCACGTCACAGCTAGCTAGGTAGCCGTGAGCTCGGACAGCAGTTGTGCCTCGAGCCGCTCTTCATTCCAGTTTCGCACCGTACCGAACAGTAGTCGCAATCGTCATGCCATTCCCCCCTCCCTCCATTCGCAACCACAGCAGATCAGTCTCCGCAACAGCAACGGCGTTTGGGTCCCACTTTCTCAGCGTCTCTTTCGCCATCCTTGGCAGCTATCCGAGGCGCTCCTCGACAATGGTACATAAAGCTATGGCCAATGACAGGTGCGGAGTTCACCGTGCTCCCCCCATCTGAACACCTACCTCCGACTCTAGCCCCGTCCAGCATCCGTCACGATGTCGTCGACGCTACTACCTTCCATCACGACCTCGTTTGAGAAGATCACAACCGGCCAGATCGCACTTGGTGTGGTCGTCGTGTTCCTCCTGCTATGCGCCATCTCGCCCCGCAAGTACCTCTTCTCCTCGCACCGCGCAGGCGTCAAGGAGGTGCCGGGCGCTCTTCCGCTCGTCGGCAACCTCGTCTTCCTGCTCGAGATCGCATCCAAGAAGCGCCGCTTCCTCGACGAGTTCCTGGTTCAGCAGCGCACCATCGGAAAGGGCGGCATGCCCTGGGCAGCCACCTTCCCCAACCTTGGCGGCCGTGTCACCTGCATCAACCGCCCCGAGTACATCCGCTGGGTGCAAAAGACCAACTTTGAAAACTACATCAAGGGCCCCGACTTTGTCAACAACATGGGCGACGTCATGTCGCCCCACGGCATCTTTGTGGCGGACGGCGAGATCTGGAAGAAGCAGCGCAAGATGGCCTCGCACATCTTCAGCGTCGGCAACTTCCGCACCCACGTACAGAGCACCATCCAGCGCGACCTCCGCTCCGTCAACCAGCTGCTCAACGACGCCAGCCGCAAGCACGTCGAGATCAACCTGCCCGACCTCTTTTTCCGATTCACGCTCAGCTCCTTTTCGCTGATGGCCTTCTCCGCCGACATCAAGTGCCTGCCCACCAAGTCCGAGGATCTGGAAAAGGTGGTCGAGTTCGCTGCCAACTTTGACTATGCACAGCGTGTCATGGACGAGCGCTTTGTCGACCCGATTGCCCGCTTCACCGAGCTGTTTAGCGCCCAGGGCCGCAAGATGCGCAAGACGATCAAGGCGCTGCACGAATTCTGCTACGAGATCATCGACCTCCGCATGGCTGCGCGTGCTCGCGGCGAGGCTCAGGCCGCCTCGGGCAAGGGCGACAAGGACCTTCTTGCGCTCTTTATGGAGCAGAACCTCACGCGAGACGAGCTGCTGCCCGTCGTGCTCAACTTCCTGATTGCCGGTCGCGACACCACCGCCCAGGCGCTCTCGTGGCTGTTTTACGAGTTCCAGAAGAACCCCGAGAGCATGGAAAAGTGCCGACAGGAGATCCACGAGAAGCTGGGCGCAGGTGCATCGTACCGTGCCATGGCGTACGACGACCTGGGATCGCTGACCTACGTGCAGGCGTGCTTCTACGAGGCGCTGCGCCTGCACCCGTCGGTGCCCAAGAACCTCAAGAAGGCTGCCAACGACGACGTGATCCGACCATACGCACAGCCACTCGACGGCGGCGAGGCCGCACCCAACGCAGTGCCCACCGACAAGAAGCTGCCCGACCTCATCATCAAGAAGGGCGAAACCGTCTCGTGGCAGGACTACGCCATGGCTCGCATGCCCGAACTCTGGGGGCCCGACTGCGAGCAGTTTAAACCCGAACGCTTCCTGGAGACGAAGTCAGACGGCAGTTTGGGCATCAAGACCTACAGCCAGTATCTCTTCCATGCCTTTAATGCCGGTCCTAGACTCTGTCTCGGCCAGACGCTTGCTACCTACGAGGGCTCCGCGGTCGTCTGTGAGATCCTCGGCAACTTTAACGTCCACTACGACAACGCTGCCATGAAGAACGACGAACCTACCTACGACGATTCCCTTACCCTTCCTGTTAAGAATCCGTATTTCGTCCGATTCTCGGCTCGTGACGACTAGGCAATGGAAAAGGGAGAAGGAGGAGGAAGAAGTCGGCGCCCGTCGCTTGTTTTCTCGTTGCTTGTTCGATTGGTTTTTGTTTCCTGCTCTTTCACCACTGCATCTCTTGTTTCCGTTGTTACTTTCGTCGGGAGTCCAGCTTGGTGTAATTCTACATACCCGTTTTTATCGACTATTTTTTTTTCTTCCGTGTGACTTGTGACTTGTGACTTGTGAGCTGGAATCTGGAATCGGTGATCGCGACTGACAAACCCCGATTCAATCCGATCCGATCCGTTCGGGGTGGCACGTGAGTTCCGAGCAGGGGGAAGGGGAATTTCAAATTGCCTTTTTCTACTGCTGTACGGGGCTCTTGCGCCCCAATAGCGTAAGTCCACGTTCCCAATGGTTCCGGGGAGTTTGGGCTCGGGGAACCACAAACCACAAACTCCAGCACAAACGGCATGCATGACCTTTTTGGCTGTCACTCTTGATCTCTGCGGTTTTTCGCTACTGTACGTTCGACCGTTTTTTTTAAAGTTAGCTCCGCACAGCACGGCACGAGGATGAGTTAACACGGTTTCGGTTCTGTTCTTGCGAAAGCTGGCGCTTCTGCAGAGCCAGTGGTTGGTTGGTCGGTTGGTTGGTTGGTTGGTTGGACTGTGAATTGCAAATTCCTACCCAACTTCGTACTACTGTTGTAATAATAATTGTACCTCGACCAAAGTCTGCTAGGAATTGCCACTGCGCTACTGCCTACTGCTTTGTGCACATTAGTCCATGCACCCAGCAGCAGCAACAGCAGCGGCAGCGGCAGACTCGTCGATCCGAACTTTTGCAGTCTTGATTACCCCGCTACAGTATACTGTACCGACTGGAGTAGAGTTGCGCTCGTATGCCCCCCGCGCCTGCATTCTACGGCCGAATTTCAAATTTGATCCTCCGTCGTCGGATGAAGCCACACAGCACACAGCACACAGCACACAGCACACAACACACAATACACAGTGCTGAATCCGGGTCCCTACAATCGGCCTCTGCTGTCACTCTCGCCGGAGCTTGACATTTCACACTTTATTTGTTTTGTTTCTCTGTTTTGGTGAGGTGTGTCGTTGCCATCACGCCGTTCTCTGTTCTACATAAAAGTGTCCATGGCTTGGTCGATGAAACCACCATCACTTCCAATCTCGTTCTTTGTGATTTTGGTTATCTTTGCAGTACTTGCATTGGTGCTCGTTGACTAGGATCCCGGCGCAGCACAATTACCTCGCAACTGGCAACGACGAAGGAACACGATTACGGGTTTGCAGAGCAGAGCGGAGCAAGTCAAGCAGAGCGTTTTGCTCGGTATAGAACATAGACATGCCGGCATCGACGACATCACAGACCTCGACGAGGGTGCCTGCGGACGACAGCATGCCACACACGCACGAGCAGCCAAATGAAGACGGCCTCATCCTGCATCCGGATGGCGGTGTGCCCAAGATCCGCTCGGCGCTGGAGGATGCCCGGCAGTCGACGAGTGCTGCCAAGGGCATTCTTCTCTCCCTCGGCTGGCTGGACCGGCTTCTATCCCTGCTGATCATACTGGCCATGATTCTCGGTGTCGTCATCGGAGAGTTTGCACCCAACGCATCCGAGAACCTGCAAAAGGGCAATTTCCGCGGTGTCTCGGCCCCCCTGGTCGTCGGTCTCATCGTCATGATGTGGCCCATCCTCACCAAGGTGCAGTACGAACGTCTGCCGCAGATGTTTCAGACAAAACGGCTGTGGTACCAGCTCGCCGTCTCGCTGGTGTTGAACTGGATCATCGGTCCGTTCCTCATGCTCGGGCTGGCGTGGGCAACACTACCCGATCTGGACGGTTACAGAATCGGCGTGATCATGGTCGGAATCGCAAGGTGCATCGCGATGGTCATGATCTGGAACAAGATCGCACGCGGCGACTCCAACACCTGCGCAATCATCGTGATTGTCAATTCAGCTCTCCAGATCGTCCTGTATGCGCCGCTCTCGCTCCTCTTTATCAACGTCATTTCAGACGACGAGGCGTTCGAATTGAGTTACTCCGACACCGCGATCGCTGTGGCCGTGTACCTCGGCATCCCGCTCGCTGCCGGCGTGCTCACCCGGTTTGCAGTAATGGGTCTTTGTGGTCGCGAGTGGTTTCACAACAAGTTCCTGCCGTTTTTCGGCCCCATCTCGCTCATTGCGCTGCTGTACACCATCATCATCATTTTTGCTGAACAGGCGCAGCATATCCTCGACAACCTGGGCCCCGTGTTTCGCACTTTCGTCCCCCTCATCCTCTACTTTGCGTTGATGTGGACAACCGCCTTCTTCGCCATCTGGTTCCTCTCCATCCGATACGGAAAGACCGAATGGGGCTACCAGATGGCTGTCGTACAGGCCTTCACCGCCGGATCCAATAACTTTGAACTCGCCATCGCCGTCTGTGTGGCTGTGTTTGGCGCCAGGTCGGACCAGGCGCTTGCAGCTACTATCGGGCCCCTGGTCGAAGTACCCGTGCTTCTTGTCCTCAGCTGGACTGCCATCTTTATTGGAAAACGCCTCGACTGGGATACGAAACTCCACAAACGCCAGTCGGAAATCGCAAAGTCCCTCCATCAGGACGACGCCGAAAAGGCGACGCCTTAGCACGGCAGCTTTGCAAATGCCACACACTCACCTCCTGACTCGTGCTGCGCAGTCAGTTCACGGTTCTCGATTCTGCCATCACACTTGTACTTTTATTCATCTCGTTTCACGTACTGTCACACTTTCAAGATTCACGGCACAGCATCTTTTGCATAAATCACAATGTCTCGGGTTCAGCTGCATAGACCGCTCTTCTCTGGCTGTGCACACTTCGACTGAGCAGGGCTGAGTACTCGTACTTGGTTCAACGGAACTGCCGACACACGTTCTACGACGCACACCAACGTTTCTCGCCTCTTACGCTGACTGGGACGATTAAAACGACGAGAATTTGCTATTCCGAGATGCGCAACATGTGTTACATCAACAAGCAGACCAGTCCTATAAAAGGAAGACGGAGATCCTCGTGTCGGGTCTAGGAGGTTTAGTTGGGCTCGATGTCCTGAACGAGGACGAAGCGGTACTTGATGTCGTTGTCCTCTACGCGCTTCACGGCCTTGGAGCAGTCCTTCATGGGGATGACTTCGATCCAGGGGTGAATGTTCTTCTCTGCGGCAAGGGCGAGCATCTGGAGAGCCTCCTTCTTGGAGCCGATGTGAGATGAGCCCATGAGGCAGCCGTTACCAGCCATGTTTTGGATTCGGACCTTGAAGACGTCCTCTGGCATGCCGACGCAGATCAGACGGCCGTGCACCTTGAGCGTCGAGAGGATAGAAGCAAGGTCGACCGCGTTCGACGAGGCAGTGTTGACGATCAGATCAAACGGCTTCGACTTGTACTCCTCGGCCCAGTTGGGGTTCTCGGCCGTGGATACGAACTCGGATGCACCCATCTTGAGCGCATCCTGCTTCTTGCGGGGCGAGTGCGAGATGGCAACCACCTCGGCGCCGAGTGCGTGTGCAAACATCACGCCAAAGTGGCCGAGTCCGCCGATTCCGACGATGCCGACGCGCTTCCCCGGCCCAGCTCCGTTTCGGATCAGCGGCGAGAACACGGTCAGACCACCGCACAGCATCGGCGCTGCATCCTCGCTCTTCAGCCCCTCGGGGATCGGGAATACGAACTGCTGCTGTGTGCGGATCGCCGTCGAGTAGCCGCCCTGAGCAGGCGTGCCGCAGTGGTGGTTCGAGTTGCTATACAAGGAACGCGTCGGACAAGAAAACAAGGTTATAGTCAAGCAAAAGCAATTGTTCATTTCGTCAGTGCGAGTCCCCTTCTCCACGTGGGCACACGGAAACGATTGACTTTGCATCCGTCGAAGCCGCAACTTGGACGAAATTCCCGCGTTTTAGCTCTTCATCGTCGCCCAAACCACCAAATCACTTACTAGGTGTCAACCATGCCCTTTCCAGAGCCAGACGGGTCTCCGGAGCAGTACTGCTCCTCCTCGTCCTTGCAGGGAACGCACGAGCCACAAGCGTCGACCTGGGCGCCAACGCCGACACGATCGCCGACCTTGATGTCCTTGACGTTTTTGCCGACGGCGGTGACTTTGCCGACGATCTCGTGGCCGGGGATGCAAAAGTCGTGGCTCAGGGGACCCCAGCCACCGCTGATGGTGTGTACGTCGGAGCCGCAGACGCCGCAGTGGGTGATGGCGATGTCGACATCGTCGTCGCCGGCCTGCTTGAGCTCGAAGTCGTAGACCTTGAAGTCGGTCCAGTTCTTGGTGTCGGCGATTCCGTATCCGCGAGGCATGTTGGCTGTGGGTTTTTGTGGTGGATGGTTACTTAGAGTTTAGGTTTCAATGGCGCAATGGAGAAGGAGAAGACGCGATGATTGGGTTATATACTCGGTCCAATTGTAGCGGACGGGGACGGCGGCGGCACTGGATCGACTCCAGTCCAGTACCTAGACTATCGACAGGGCAGTGAGGCAATCTTCTCGTCAGCGGTAGATGCAGTAGGCAATGGGGGCGCACGGTCGCACAGCAGCACAGGAGGGACCCAAAGGCCGCCGAAGAAGGGCCGATGACACAGTCCACCAGCACAAAATCCACACACTTACTCATGACGAACACGAAGCACACGGAAATGGTTTTGCACGAGCACGGGCATGGGCAAAGGCACAGGCGCGGGCGCGGGCTGGGCGCTCTGCTCCACTACACGACTAGAGTAGAAGTATGCGGTGTGCACGACTGGCAATGCAAACGCCCCCACGTTGACCAACGAAGAGGAAAAAGGTCCAAAATAAAATACGAGGGGGAAAGAGACGGCGTGCGTGCGTCACTTCTGTCCTACGAACGACAAACAATGATGTCGACCGACACCTACACTGGTGCAAATGCCAAAAAGCAAAGGGAAAAAAATAAAAAAGGGCAACAGTGCTGTACAGTACAGTTACAGTTACTGGGCCGCGGGGGGGAAAGAAAGAGTGGTTGTGTGGGTGACACCGGCAAACTCCAACTGGGGTGGGCACAGTGGAGAGTCTGCACGCTTCGAACCGCACTACCGCCGCCACCGCCCCTCGTCAGTTCGTCAGTTGCTGTACTGTCGTGTGCCGGTCTCTTACGAGATTTTCTCCTTGCCGTTGCAGCCACGTTCGAGCAGAGCCAGCAGGCCGTACTCCTCTTCCGCTTCGCATTTCGCACTCCGTCGATACCCTGTACTGTACCTGTACAGTACCAAGAAGAACAGAAAAAGAGTGGGCTGGGATGGGTGGGGACTACTGTACAGTGTTATGATGCCTCTTCTCCACTTCTTTTTTCTTTCCTTTTTTTTCTTTTACTGTTGCCGCGTGCCGTTTGTCGTTTGGGAATCAGCCCTGGCTCGCTCCGATCACACAGTCCTCTCCTGCAAAAACACAAAAGACAGAATATACTGTGGAAACGTCGGCAATCTTCGGTTTTTTCTTTTTGAATCTGTAAGATTTCTCAAAAAAGAGCTAAGAAGAAAGAACTAACATATTTTCAAATCGGTCAATTTTGACGCCGAACAATCCCAACTACTGTTGTTGAGTAAGAAGAATCGAGTCAAGCAAGTCAAAGATGGAGTCAGCAGCCGAGTCAAGTCAGAACAGAGTCATTCGCTCCATTCACCGCTGTGTGACACCCATCCAGGGACGGCAGGTTGCACTTTTTCGAGCCATGCAATGCACCGGATGGAAGGGAAAAGTGCAGCAACCATGGCGCTATCGAGGTAGCAGGAGGATGCGTACGGCTCTCTGCACTTTTGAGATTTATTGCCCCCACGCTGGTGTTCTCGCAACTTGATTTCTTGCTGCCCTCCACGAAACTGCATGAATTATTCGATAACTTGACTACAGTACTTTTGTTTTTTGTTTTTTTGGGAAGACGAAGCGTGCAGACAAGAGAACAACACATCCACATTGCATTGTTCCTTTTCACACCCACATTCGCACTTTCCTCATTCGACCCTTCAACACTTCGACATTCTGCTGTACTTAGCTGCTGAAGCTTGGAGAAAAACTTAGATTTGGAGAAGTGGCCATGTCTACGACAGCAGGGACATTGTCAGCGGTGGTGGCGGTGGGAATTGGATGTTTGACAATCGGGTATTGGGCGGGGGTTGGATCTTCGATGCTATCGTACAACCAGAATACACGATCCATGCTCTCATCCTCCGGCGCTCACGATGACGATGACGATGATGAAAATTCCGACATGAATTCCGATGACGAGCTCCGGGCACTCGCAGACCAACCCCCCACCACCAGCCGCGACAACCACAAGGCCAAACCACAGGAAGAATGCAAAATGATCCTCGTCGTTCGCACCGACATCAAGATGGAAAAAGGCAAGATTGCCGCACAGTGCAGCCATGCTACTCTGGCCGTGTACAAATCGGCTAGCAAACTCACCCCCGGTTGGGTCAGACAGTGGGAAAGACTAGGTCAGGCTAAAGTAGCAGTCAAATGCCCCGACGAATCGTCGATGCTTGAGCTCGAAAAACAGGCAAAGCTTCAAGGCGTCGCTGCAAAGTCGATCATTGATGCGTACGTTGGCTCTTTTCTTTCCTCGACACACGCTCTCTTTCTTGGGAGATGAAGATGAAGATGAAGATGTAAAGACTGACGCGGAGAGATTCTACCGACTGCATCGATAGTGGCAGGACACAGATTGCGCCTAACACACGCACGGTTCTCGGCATTGGTCCCGGTAAGCTTGCTCTCCACACCGCCCCTCTATCCCCCCTTGCATTTGTCAACGTCAACGCTGACCGTAAATGCTGCTGTTCCGGCATGCCGCTCCACCGCGCATCACCAGCTCCCATCTCGATCATCAACCAAATCACTGGCCACCTCAAGCTTCTCTAGACCCGACTTGCATCCGCACACTCCATTCTGCATTCGGAACTAGTATCCGGGGTAATGGCGCAATAGACATGGCATAGAAGGTTGGGAGGAGTTAGGGTGCAACGTCGGCTACCATCGACTGCCATTTGCGCTGGATTGTGATCGACTCGAGGAAGATCTGGGGTGAGGTCACACAACAAAAGGACACAGAGCAGTGGTCAGCTTTGCTCGAAGAACATCTTCAAAGTGTGGTACAGAGCAGACAAACGAGCTATGGTTATGGTGCGGCTGCAGGTCCGGAAAACTCACCTTGTACTTGACGTCAAGGAGCGACGTGAGGCTTTCGTCTTTTGTGGGAAAGACGAGGGTGCCAGGTTTAGTCATTCGGACCATGAGGTCCCAGAGATGGTTACTGTGTTCGAAGGATGCCTTTTCTGCTGTCTGCTGGTTGTCGATGGCAGTTGGGGTCTGGGGTGCATGTTGACCGGAAGCAGCTGAAGCAACCGGGTCTGCTACTTCAGCCGCAAACCGACCCAAAATAGCCGAGCCAGCAACCACACTAGCACTGGAGCTAAAAGGCAGCTGAACCGGCACGCGGCAGATATCGGCAATGAGCTGCATGAACACGGGGTTTTTGACGTGGCCGCCGCTCATGTAGATGGAGTCGATCTTGTGGCCTTTTGCATTCATTTCCTGGAGGATGTGGCGGGTTTGGAGGGCGATTGCTTCGAGCGTGGCATAGTAGCGAAGACACAGGTCGGTGAGGGAACGGTCGAGTTTGAGACCGGTGATCATTCCACGCATCGACGAATCGGCCAGGGGAGAACGATTGCCGTGAAAGTCGGGGTAGATGAAGAGATCCTTAGTAAGGTGCGAAGTATGCGGGAGGGACTTTGCGGCGGTGAGTTCGTCCAAACGGTCGTGAAGAACGCCAAAGGTGGTGCGGTTGGTGTCTGCGGCGACGTCGCGGAGGCGGGAAGCAGCTGGGTGGGTGTCGATGATGAAATCGATGAGTTGGCCAGTCGAGCTCTGTCCGCCTTCGTTCATCCAGAGGCCGGGGAAGACGGCGTGCTTGTACGGCCCCCAGACTCCGTCGACCAGGATGCCGTTGGGGCTCTGGACGCAGTAGCAGGTGCTGGTGCCGGCGATGGCAGCGAGTCGGTTCTGCGAGCTGACCAGGTCGGGGTGGTTGCGCGACGCATCGGCTGCGTTGGTGGCGGGTGCTGCAACCGTGCCGACCCAGCCTGCGTATGCGTCGATCAGCGCAGAGCCCACCGCCGTGCCCGGCTGCAGACCCAACTCAGCGGCAACCTCGCCCGTGAGACCATTGCCCACCGGCTGACCGGCCGTGAGCACCATACCGTTGCGGCCTGGAATGCCACCCAGCTGCCTGAAGTCGTCGTTTACCAGCTCGTCGAGGCCGATCTGTTTGAAAAACTCGGGCTGCCATCCGAGCTCAGACCCGTCCACACCCGGCGGCACATACGAGCACTTGCACACGAGCGAGCAGTTGCTCCGTGCCAACGACCCAGTGGCGCGGTATGTGAGGTAGTCGGGAAGGTCAAAAAACATGCACTTGGCAAACACGTCTGCAGGCATGTGCTTCTTGAGCCAGAGGACCTTGGGGATCTCCATCTCGAGGGACATGGTGCCTCCGACGTAGTTGAGCACGTTGCTTCCAGTCTTGTTGATGAGCTTGGCCTCTTCTTCGGCACGATGGTCGGCCCAGAGGATCACGTTGCGGTCGCCAGGACCCCATTTTGACTCGGGCTCGGGCGTCACACTCATCGGCTCACCCTCGAAATCCGTCACTGCTAGACTGCATGTAGCGTCGAAGCCGATGCCCTTGATGTGTTTGGCATCCACCTTGGAGGCGAATACGACATCCTTGATCGCTTGCGTGATGGATGCCCAGATGTTGGACGTCGACTGTTCAAACACGCGAGAGTCGGCCTCGAGTCGGTATGTCTGGGTGGCGTAGGTCGACTCGGAGATGATGTTGCCGTCGCTGTCGACCAGCGCCGCACGCGCAGAGCCGGTGCCCACGTCGACACCGATATAGTAGAGGTTGGGTTGCGATGCCATCTTGCAGCCAGGTGTAGGTGGTGGCGCAAAGGTGGATGACACAGCGTGTCGTGCTGTTCTAAAGCGCTCGTTTTGCTTCGGTCTGTGTACGGCGACACCGAGGCCGTCGGTACACCACGGAAAAAAAAAGACGCCGGTCGAGCAGCTCCCCCAAAACTGCTGCTCTGACGCTGTCTGTGCGCAAAACGTCGTCACTTTGGTCTTCCAGCGAGATTGCCGAACGTGGGCGGACACATTATATTATTATATTCTTCGTACAATCCAGCACGGCGAATTCTTGCACCGACGTACACACTCCGCCGCGGCAACGTCACTCACCTCAAGGAAGCTCGACCAGACGGCAAGACTATTTGTGAGCTGTTAGAGTATGAAGAGGGGGGAGGAGGGGTCTATTGGAACGGCTTTCTGGCCGGCTACTCAAACGCAGCTCAATGCAGGGTCCGCGGCTCGTCCAACCTTGGCCCACGCCGCTTGGGCCAGGCGCCAGGCCAGCATATCAAGCGATACGGCAGCTTGTCAAGTGACTCGGCATGATACGGTACTTTGCGTGATGTAGTGTATAGAAGTGCTGCACATGGCATGGCAGATCCCTCTGATCACCATCACAGATCCTGGATATTGCGCTCGCCATGCTGATCAAGTGGTTCTCGCTCGCTGCCTTTGTGGGCCAGGCGCTCGCGCATGCCCAGTCGCCCGGGCTCAACGAGGATCATCACGGTGCAGGGCCGCACACGACATCCGAATTTGCGCCCATTCCGCTTGTTGAATTCCCCAGCAACGACATCCCAGACCCTTGGACGGCAAAGTATGCGGGCACTGCCCGACCGGCCTTTGTCGGTGTCAACACGTATGCGCACCTGCCCACTGCTCGCTGTCTCGACGACCCCAACGAGACCTTTGATGTTGCGGTGCTCGGCGTGCCGTATGATCTGACCGTAACATTCCGTCCGGGTGCCCGGTTTGGTCCTCATGCGATCCGCGCCGCTAGTCGACGTCAGAGAGCAGGACGGACTTTTTCAATGCACCACGGTCAGGATCCGTATCATGCCGGACTCAAGTTCCTCGACTGCGACGATATCCCTGCCTCGCCGTTCGATCCCGCCTTGGCAATCGACCAGATCGATGCTGCCTACAGCTCCTTGCTGCAGCGCACTCCGGCGGCACTCGGGTCCAAGAACGCCGAGGACACCGCCATTCCGGGGGCACAGGTCAGCCCAGCAGTGTGGAGCGCCTTCTCCACCGAGCATCTCGCCAAGGATGGCAAGCCGCATCCCAAGATCGTGAGCATGGGCGGAGACCACACCATCGTGCTTCCCATCCTCCGTGCACTGGAGCGCGTATACGGTCCGATCGCGGTGATCCACTTTGATGCGCATCTCGACACTTGGCCTCCCGAAGTCTCGCCTGTGGGCTCGCCGACTCGACAGCACCAGATCCAACACGGAACCTTTTTCTGGCAGGCTGCACTCGAAGGTCTGATCGCCCGCAACCAGTCCATTCACGCCGGCATCCGCACTCGACTCGGCTCGTACGAAGACATTGACCACGACGCATCCATCGGATTCGACATCATCACCACAGACGACATCGACGACCTCGGCATCCCAGCCATCGTCAAACAGATCCGCGATCGTGTCGGATCAATGCCCGTATACCTCTCTGTCGATATCGACACGCTTGATCCCGGTTTTGCTCCCGGCACGGGCACAATGGAGTCCGGTGGCTGGTCGCCCCGAGAACTGCGTCGCGTCATTCGCGGTCTCGAGGGCCTCAATTTCGTCGGTTTCGACCTGGTCGAAGTCGCACCCTCCTACGACCATGCCGAGATCACCGGATACGCCGCAAGTGACCTCATCTACGAGTTCATGAACCTTGCCACCAAGCCAAAGACCGACAAGACCCGTCGAGACGCCCAGCACCCGAAAACAAACGTCGGTCACGGCGACGAGCTCTAGCTCGCCCATTTGCACCTGGACAGACGCGTCCTGCCCGCTCGTTAAAGGTGGTGCTGGTAATGTTAGTACATCCGGATCGTAGAAATACAATGAATAGCCTGTTCGCAATGTGTCGTCCTCAAGTTAAGTCGATGACCTCGTTCTGACCAGCCGGAGTGGTCTCGTGGACCGAACTCTGCTGTGTCGACTGCTTCGTGCTGACCTTGCGCACCTTTCGGCTTTTGGTGGGAGAGCCAGCCGGATCGGGTGCGTTCGTTTTGGCACTTCGTGCAGCTCTAGGTTTGGTGGGAGATGCAGTCTTGGGCTGCTGCGGGTCCTTTCGACGTGTCTTTGACGGCGACTTGGGAGCATCTTTCAGCGCTCGCTCCTCGTCCAAAGTCCGACCCGTTCTGATGAGGTATTGAACAAGTCGCTGGAAGCGCTCATGGCGACGGTAAGATCCGCGCACGATGTCCGCCCAGAAGGCCATCTGTCCGGGCTGATGCTGGCCGGAGCATGGCGCTGCTGGACACGAGCCATGAGTCGGAAGGACCAACTGCGGGTTCGATGCTAGCTGAGCTGGTGCGGCATCCGAAAAAGTCTGCTGATGCTGGCGCAGGAATGAGTCCGCGAGACACGACAGGTGAAAGACGGCCGTGCAGCCGGGGTCTTGGTCGTGAGACATAGTTGCAGTCTGGTCCCTGGGCTCTGCTCGTAACGCGGGATGCGGTTGCGGACACAGCGAAAAGTCAAGCTGGCGAGTGAGATCAACAGGTCCCATGCAGGCCGCACACGGACGACATGGAACCTGTGCCGATGCGTGAGCTTCCGTCCTGGCATCCATCGAAGCAGTGTGCAGTGCTACGCATCTCGCCATAAAGTCGCTGACCGAGTCGTTGCACAGGAGCATCACACGCTCGAACCGGCGCCACTCGAGCTCGGCTGCGTCGTCGTCGCTGAACCGCATTCTGTGTGGGCCGGCATGCACACTTTCGTCTTGCTCAGGTGCGGCATCGTCTGCCTCCTCGTCCTCTTGCGGCTCGTTTGCTGCCTTGTCGGTTGGCTTGCTGGTGCGTTTGGCCTTCTTTGTAATATCACTTGAGGAAATGGGCTCGGGCGACACGGGAAACGCCTCAAAATCCTGGATGCAGGCATCGAGGCCCTTCAGATTGGCAGAACGTGGAAGCTGTTCCGGCCACTCCGGGTCGTGGGGGTCAATGATAGGTGCGGAGGATGCGGTCTTGGACTTGGTCGTCCGTTTCTTGACAGGCTGCGAAGCAACGCCTGCATCCTCTTGCTGCTTTTCCGAAATCGTAACGAGCGGTATGCGCTTGCCGTCTACCCCGGTAAAGTCACAGACAGTGGTTGGATAGAGTGAGTGCAAAGGCTTGCCCGAGCGGCTCAGCCAGGTATGCCGAGGAGTATTAGAGTCTAGGGTAGCTGCAGGAGATGGCAGCAGGGCCTGGACCTGGATCGAGGGGCCATACTGAGCCTCCAGCCGCTGATAGGCAAGCCAGCTCCACTCGGTGAAGAAAGCGAGTTTGAGGCCCCATCCCGAGAACGGCTCGGATCGGAGGAGTGCACGCATGACGAGGATGCGCGAGTTGGGGCTGGAAGGTGGGCGTGGGCGTCTGCGCTTTGGCCTTCCCCATTTTGTCTGACCGGGAGTCAAGCTTGTAGACGGGAACAGTGGCTGACCAACGCCTGTGCCTTCTACATTGTCGTTATCTACGCCAAGCTCGGAGGGTAGAAATTTGAGGTGGCGAGAGAGATGCGGCTTGGACCAGGCCCACTCGAACTGGAGTGCGGCGATCTTGGAGCTGAAGCCGTAGACGATGCATTCCATCTCCCACGGTCGTGCTCTCGCCGTTTTCCATGCGCCCTGTGTGAGGTCGCCATTGTGCTGCCGTTTGCGACGGGGAGGTGCTGGTGTCGAGCCGATGTACGTTGTGGCCGGCGAAGCGAGGGATCGCAAAAAGTAGCAGGCGTAAAACGGCGGTACCGTATGCGATGCTACGGAGGAGGGCATCCTCGCAGCAACAGCACCGGTGCAGCCTGTCAAGGAGCTGCCAGCTTACCAGTTGCGTGGATCTATCGGCTCGATGTGGCGAATAGTATTGACATAGTGATGCGGGTCAAACAGGATGCCATGTCTTTTCGGCATGGCCCATTTTAAGCTAATTAGTGTATTTTCTTGACTGATTTTTTGGTGATATTTTTGAAGTATCGCTCGCTCGGGCCTCGCATTTGTGGAGATGCCGATGCTGGACCCTGAATCGATCTGCACCTCGAGTCTCGTTCACCCATGACTGCATCTTTTGTGTCTCCATCTCCCAACAACACGTTTTCTTTGAATGGCCACCCGCACAGCTCAAGATGAGCAAGAGAGATCTGTACGATGTGACAGTCGAGCCATCAGCGGCGCAGCTACTGCGAGCGAGGTCCGATAATGCAAACGAAGGCAGCAGCTCACTCTCGAACCTGTTCTCGTTTTCGTACAACTTCAAGCCTGACTCGGCGTCGGACAGCACCCGAGGAGCGCTGTTTGCCCAAGGCTCCCGGCCGTCGGACACATCCGACTGGCTGCTGGAGCTCGAGGCGGAGGGTGCCTCTTCCTCGTCCTCCCACGATGCGCACCAGACAGTCGAGGCTTCTGGATCGGCGACCCGCAAGCCAGCTCATGTGTTTTCGGGCCCACAGCACCCTGCCAAGACCTTCGACTTGGTGCTGGTGTGGGACGACGTCTCACAGTCATACCGCCTCGATCGAATGGCTTCTGTCTTCACGCTCAAGTATGAGCGGTCCAAGACCACGCTCAGCGACAAGTCTCATCGCGCATGGTCCGAGGATGCCCAGCTCGCTAAGCGACGGGCGACGGAAGACTCTCCCCGCCAACAGACCCGAGACGAGTCACGAACGAAGAAAATGCCCGTGACAAACCAAAGGTCTCGCACTGCCCTCCAGACCCCAGCCACAGATGTTCCGCGTCGCAGCAGCAGAAGGCTCAGTCAGGCGGCGTTCAAGAACACGATGGATGTAGAAGAGTTTGATTCCCCGCCAACACCAGAAAACGTGCCCACCACACAGAAATCTGCGGCAAAATCGACTGCGGAAGAAGCACAAGTGACGCGTGGCAGGGAATTACCTGCAGCAGTGGCAGATGAACGAAAGGAGCCGCCGGAAGAGGAGCCGCCACTGTCTGGACTCAGAATCTCACACAGCGTACCAAGAAAGACGGAGGTGACAGCCGAGCCACCAGCGAAGGAAACACGTAGGAGTCCAGAGACTTTGCCAACGCAACAAGTGCAGGACCAAGAACCGGACGAGCCCGGTGCAATCGACATCGAGGAAACACACAAAGACACTATCGCCGAAGCAGCAGACGACGAGGAGAACGATCCGGAAGAAGACGATCTAGCGCTGCAGCTGGAGCGTGAGATCGAGGAGGAGATTGAGCTCGATGCCGACCTCGACGACTTTGCAGCCGAGCTGGATCTGAGTCTTGCTGAAGCACCCAGTAGTGCGCCGACGACGGCACGGGAGCGACGCCGGAGCTCGCAGATGGCTTCCAGCACATCCTCTTCACAGTCTGCACTTGCTCGGGAGACGGGCGCTCGCAGAGTCTATGGTCTTGGAGGACCACGCGAGGAGGAGGAGGACCTCGAGGACAGCGATTAGTCACATTCTTTACATGCACGATACCGGCGAATGCAATCGTGTATACATGCATACATCAGGCGTGATTGGCAATGTCATATTCCCCCATGTCTAATGAGCACAGTCTACGAAAAGTGTGTGTGCAAGTAGTTGCGGCTCTGGACGGCAGCTCGAATTACATCTTGGAGGCGCGTGATGCCTCGCGGACCTCGTCCCAAAGGCCACCAGCCACCTGTGGGGACTCGATACCGTCAGACTCGTGACCGGTCCATCGACCGCCGCGGCTGAAAGCGTTGCGCAAATGGCTGATAAAGATATCGGGTTCTTCGTGCGCGGCAAAGTGTCCGCCGATGGGGGACTTGGCCATCCAGCGCGTCTTGCCCGAGGTGGTTGTGCCGTCTACGACGAACTTGGGCGTGTTGACGAGCTCGCTCGGGAAGTCGGAGTATCCGAGGGGAACCGACAGACGGAACTCGGCGTCTCCGTGTATTTCGGGTAGGAAGACGTTGTTGGTGTAGGGGATGAAGGAGGTGCCGATGGAGCTGGTGAACCAGAACAGCGTTGCGGTTTCGAGGCATGCGTTCATGTTGAGACGAGGGTGGTCTTCGCCGCGTGCCTCGCAGAGCGAGTCGTAGATGTTTCCGAGCCAGCCGAGCAGACCCACTGGCGAGTCGACCAGGCCGTAGAGCAGCTGCACCGGTCGAGTCCGCTGCACATCGTAGTACGCCCGGTTGGCCTCAAAGTACATGCCCTTGGCCGCCATGGCCATGTACTCGTCTCCATAGATGAGCTTTGCAAAGCCCAGCGTCACCTTTTCGGGCATCGACTGCAGCATGAATTTGGAGACGCCTCGGGGAGCAACAGGGCAAAAGTTGAGATGCACCGCTCGACAGCCGGTTCCATCCTTGTGCGAGTAGAGTGCACCGAGAGCTCTAGCGTGGGGACTGCCCCAGTCACCGCCCTGCGACGCATATCGGTCGTATCCGAGCCCTCGCATGAGTGCGTTGAGAATGCGCGTGTATCCGCGAACCTCGCCGACTCCCTTCTTGCGCGATGGAGGCGCGGTCGAGTACATGTAGCCGGGCAGGGAGGGTACAACGACGTGGAAAGCGGGCGCACTCGCATCCTCCGGCTCGGCAAGCTTGTCGATGACGTGGGCAAACTCGAACCAGCTTCCTGGCCAACCGTGGATGAGCATGAGCGGAATCGCGTCCGGCCGCGAAGACTTTTTGTGGACAAAGTGGAGCTGGGTGCACCAGTCCACCGAGGTGGTAAAGTGGTCAAACGAGTTGAGCCGCTTCTGGAAGGCGTCAAAGTCGAACTGGAGCCAGTCCTGCACCAGCTTCTGCATGAGCGGCAGATCCGGCTTCATGTGATGCTGCTTCGGGCGGCGTTCGTCGCTTTGGAGATACGCCTCCTGAGGAAGCCGTGCATGCTTCAGACGGTCCTTGAGAAACTTGACCTCGTCGTCGGTGTAGACAATGGTGAAGGGCTTGGGCGGTGTAATCGCCGGAATATCAAGAGTGGTCGAGCTCATCCTGATTGCTTTCTTTGTGGGAGGGGTGATGGTACTCTTCTACTTCCGGTTCTAGTCGTGCAAGACGTTTCCGTGTTGGATATATATTGGGCTGAGCCGAAAGCGATGCAGCACAGTCGAACGTCGCAAGAAGAGGCGCAATCAAAGATCGAGTCTATATCTCTCGAATTCAAAGATCGAGTCTATATGTCATGCGCGAATCTGTCAAACGACTCCTGTACGAGGGGTTCCATGGTGGTGCCCTTGGAAATTTAGCCTTGCAGCCTACGTACTTACTACAGTACAGTACTGTGTTGTACGCCATGGTTCGAGCGTCGTTTGGCCTCCATGTGGTTACCGAGAGCGGTCACCTCCTTGTCCTCCCCTTTTTACCTCTTTCAAAACCGGCTTCGGCTCCCAAATCCTATCCGCGCACCGGCACTAACTGTAAGATCGTGAAAAAAGCGAGATTTTATCGCCGATCTTGAAGGGGTCCGCCCGATCTTGTAAGAGGGCTACCCGATGCTCCGGCCGTTGCAAGTTGTCCAACGTACGATTGACGGGCAAGATCGGGGTGATGAGGTCCGAACAAGCCAGCATTGGACTGCAGCACATGCGGACGCCGGCATCGACTCTCCTGGAAGCGGTGTGCAGGTGGCTGGTCAGACCACAGTACATCACACGTTCCATACAAGCCATGGCGACCTGTTGTGATGATGAACGCGGCGACTTGATCGTGCCGGCGTTTCAACATGCCAAGAGTCGATGTCAGAATAGATAGGAGTTGCAGACAGCAAGCCTCGGCGGAATAGGAACTCAAATTGGCGAGTTGCAGGACAACTTGGCAGACGGGCGATGACTTTGAACATGGTCAATCAAAACTGCAGGCTGCGGGAGAACAATGGCGAGTGGGGGTTGACAGGCGGCAGCCGATGTCGATCGGATCTGCCGCCTGCGTATATGTTGTTCCCTCTTTGCATCGAGCCGGACACTTAGCTGCGAGCCAGAGACTCAGACGCCGAGTCGTGTGGACAGGCGAGAAGGCAATGGACAGTGGGCAGTGGGCAGTGGGCAGGGGGCAGTGAAAGGCAAGGCAAGAAATACATGTGACAGGGCGTCGGCGCGCTGAGGGAATAGTAATTGACACAAAGATTTGCCAATCACACATCGCTGTCACGTCTCGGGTGCAGATCGCTAGCCCGACTCGCATCGCATTGGCTCGCGTCTCGACTGTGGCTTGTGACATGATCCCCCAGACACAACTATACACCGCAGCCTGGTCCTGCTGTTCTGATTGCATCGGCGCCGTTCCATGCTGACTTGAAGCTAAGGTCGCAAGGCATGCGCCAATGTGCAGAACGACGGTGTTTATCACCACTCTGTACCTCGGCGATGACGGCCTGAGCGTTCCTCGCGGTGGACAGAGGGCAATGCTCAGACGGGACCGTGGGGTGGTGGGGCAAGAAGCGATGATCGGCAACTAGGTTTCTGATACAGTATAGTGCTTCGGTACAATAGGCCCGGGCGTAAAATTGCAACTGTCGTTGTCACATGCAGCAACAACAATAAGAGATACGATGCTGCGCAAGGTGTGATTGCTAAAAACAGGCACAAAGACAGGCAACTGCGTGACAGTTCGGTGAAAAGCGTAGTCAATAGCCACGGTCCCGAGGCTGCGACGGTGCAGAGCAGAGCAGAGCAAAGCTGCGCTGTGCTGTGCGATTCTCCCCCGGCTGCACGCCACTGTAGTATATTGTAGTCGTGATGTTTTTTTGTTCTCTGCCGTGTGTGTTTTTTTTTTTTCTTCCCGTCCAGCAAGCATGGTTGAGGTGAGAGGATTTCGTGCGACGCGACCGAACCTTCTTTGTGTTCGCGAAATGGCGACTGCCAAGAAGCTCTGCCGGAGTGTTGGACTCAGATTTTCTTTTTTTTCGCTGCCAGCAAGGTTGTTGATCCTGCTCGGCGCTCGCTAACGCAGGCACCTGCAGCTGTGTGCAGCTTCGGAGCACAAAGAAGAAAACCTGCACACACACACACACACACACACACACACACACACACAAACCCAAGGCGAGTGAGCACCCAACCCCTCTTGTTGGCCATCAGCTTCGGCCTGCGAGTTGCCTCTCGGGTGTCTCTCGCCGTCAGCGTCCTGCACTCTCCCCTTCCTCTGCCTCTCTCCATGTCATTCGCAACCACAACACTGACAGCCGAGGCAGGACGTCGATCGAGGGTGCCGTGCTGCAGTGATACTTCCAGGTCGCTCCCCTTGACTCGGCATCGCTGCCTATTGTTGAGCTGCTGGCATCGCGTGTCCTTCTGCCCAAGCAAGCTCCGACCAGGGCACATTACAGCACTCAAGTGTTGTCTCATAGCTCTCGCCTCTTTGCGCTCATGTTCCGTCCCGTTGGCGCAGGCTTCGGCCAGCGAAAAGTCCCTCCTTTGCTCCCCGTCATGGGCAGATCCGCCGAGCATGAACACGGAATGCACTCGGCTGGCCGAGGCCAGAAACGGCAAAACTTGCGAGGCCAAGGACGAGCTGATCTGCCCCCAGTGCAGTCAGTCGGCGCAAGAAAACCGTGCTTCGAGTAGCAGCCGTACCGTCTCGTCGTGCACTGTAATCAACGTGCTGAGCTCGTCCGAGTTTCAACCGCCGCTTCTGCGGCCTGCGCTGGCTGTGAGACTGGGCATTGTGTGCATCTGCCAAAGTGGTTTCGTTCCTGGTTGATTGGTGTCGCCGCCGCGGAACAATGAGCACATCTGTACTGTAGTTGTCGCGATGCTTGTCTATCGGATGAGCGCTGCGCTGCCATAGTCGGAACTGTTATACCTCAACCTCTCGTTGATCTTACCCTTCTTTCCTTCTCACTCCACCACGTCCCTCTTTACCTCGATACACCTCTCCACCTGGCTGCTTCATCTGTCCCATTCTCAAGGCACCTTCTTCACTAGCTACCACATTCGTTTGGATACATACCCTCGAACAAGCTGCTTGCTTTGTCTCTTCCTTCTTCTCGTTGATCGCAGAATCCAAGGAATCTTCCCAACCACTACACACGTTTTCACAATGAAGGTCGCTGCTATCACCGCTCTGGCCATCGCTGCCGCCGCCCCCGTTATGTCGACCATCGTTGTCACCCTGCCCGTTGCGTAAGTGTCGAGTCCGACCTGGGCTACATACTGGGTCTAGAATGACTTTTCGTTGGGGCCAGAATACTGACTTCATGCTCGATTCCTCTTTGTGATCTCTGGCTCAATCACTGAACCAGCTCCACCACCAGCGCCGGCGGCCGATCGCTCGAAGTCGAGTGGGAGGATGACGGCAAGTCGCCTACTGCCAGCGACTGGGGACGCGTCAACATTTACCTCGCCACTGGCTCGCACGATGTCCAGTACAAGCTGCAGACGCTCGACACCAACGTCTCTTACACCAAGAACTCGGGCTCGTACAAGATCAACTCCAACGCTGGCCCCAACGGCGGCTACTACTTCATCCGATTCGAAGGCACCCAGACCGACGCCACTGGTATTCCCGAGATGGCCTTCTCGGCTCGCTTCACCCTCTCGGGCATGTCGGGCACCTTCAACTCGACCATCATGTCGGAGCTTTCGGGTTCGGGCGGCACCACCTCGTCCGGCGGCGGAGCCTCGGCTACCGGAACCACCACCACCGGCATGAGCCGATCCACCTCGACCGCAAGCGCCTCTGCCACCACC
Source organism: Testicularia cyperi (assembly GCA_003144125.1). Taxonomy (NCBI): domain Eukaryota; kingdom Fungi; phylum Basidiomycota; class Ustilaginomycetes; order Ustilaginales; family Anthracoideaceae; genus Testicularia; species Testicularia cyperi. Next base: position 247,464 of record KZ819198.1, read on the forward strand.
ACGGCCGCCAAGACCACCCCTGTTTCGTCGACTTCGTCCAGCTCGACCAGCGGCGCCTCGCAGGCCAAGGTTGCCGGTCTCCTTAGCGCACTCGTCGGTGTCGCTGCCATGGGCGTCGCCTTCTTGTAGAGGATTGGATACCCATCCTCGACGCGACGCAGAATTGCGTTTGCTTGTTACATTCGTTACGGTCCACCGCAAAAGTTTACGGTATCGATGCTCGGGTAGCATCGCATAGCATCGCTTCGCGCAACTCCTCCTTCCACATCCCAGACCAGATTGGGTGGATGGATGGTCCCGCTCTTTCCTTTGTCTTCTTAGCCACGTGCTACTGCCGCCAATCCGCATGCTGGGGATTGCGGTCCTTGTCCGGGTTGGCTGGCATCTTACTCTTCAGTCGCTCCTTTGTTTTCCACAACAGAATTACTCCATTCTGCTGTTGGTCTTGTTCATAGACTCGATTCATCCACCGCATTGTACAAATGATCATTCTTTTCGGAACCCGTGCTGCCGAGTGATTCTTTATCTCGAGAGACATACGTGATAGGCGATGATCTGCATTGAGACCAAAAACAGTTTGTTGCAAGAGTGGGGTTGGGGGG